>JAGWEN010000701.1:0-61827 GCA_018703685.1 Orius laevigatus
AGGTATCTCCCCCTCCTCGAACACACGATAATTAATGATAAACATCAAACTATGAACAATCTCAGAATAAGGGACACGCGATTCGCTACGTGAAACACCCTAGGCTCTCTGGCTTTACAAGGCCAAGTGTCCCTCGAGAGAGCAGACAGAAGACTGCCCGTATCGGGGCAGGAATCCTAGTCCCCCAGTCCTTTTCTCTCTCTGCTCTCAGGGTGAATCACTGAGGATCTGTTAGATAGTAGCGATAGCTGCTCCTGACTCTGTGACAGTCGTTTATCTCCTGACTCTGTGATAGACCTGATTCCACATATATATCAAAATAAACGAGATCCAAAAATGTAAAATTGAAAACGCCACGGGAATAAGACCATTCTCAATAAGAGCGAGGCGCTGCCCTTTCCTCCTACCTGTCAGTTTTTTTTTTCCTCTCCCATTATGACCTTCTATCGTTTCATCCTGAAAGTTGCGACATTTAGAGGTCAATCCGTTTTATAATCGCGTAAATCCGTGCAAATGCGCTTTTATAAATTACATGATACAATCGTGTAAAAATGTTTTCTGATGACCTGGAATAGGAATCGACTAAAAGCATTATCCGCTAGTAGTTGATTGGATCCTACCATTTTATTCCGAGGGTTTAATCTTAATTGAATTTGATTTCAAACGTTGTAAAAGGCAATCGCGTTTTTATATATTCCATGTTTCTCGTTTTCTAGTTTTTTTTTATGGGTTAATCCTTTATAGCCCGCTGAACCTTTTGTGGGCTCTTCTTTGCACTCGTTCTCATTACTTGAATGTTTTTTCCACCTACATCGTGCTGAATATGAACTGAATGAGTTTATTTGACGCCATCTAATACGTCATTAAAAAAATAATTATCCAATTTTATAATAAAGGGTCCTGGAGACTACGAAGATGATTTCCGATGAGCAGGATGGATGAGAAATTAGGAAAATTAATTTGGACATTAGCTGCTATAGTTTTTTTTTTTTTTTGTTTTTTTTTCAGAGGTATAATAACGAAAAGATAAACACCATCAATAGAGCATGTTAGTCAATTATTCAGAAATGAATTGTCGAAAGTTTTCGTCAACTTAATTTTTGTTTTAGAAAGTTCAACTACTTCGCACTTGAAACTTTCATTCTCGACATTCAATCGAAGTCGTAATATTTGAAGAGAATTGACAAAAATAGACAAAATTGGGTGTGGGGTGGGGAGGGGGGGGTATTTGGAGGGATCGATACAAACCTAGATTTTACCTCATTGATTAAACAATGAAAAACGTTCGTGCTTGTTTTTTTTTACTTCTACCTGAAGGTAATTAGTCAAAACTAGGGAAGCAATTATTATCCTTAAGTACACCAATTAGCATCCTCGAAACTGGTTGTGATACGAAGACCTTGAATCGGTGTGGAGGCCACCTATAGATGGATATGGAGCTTACCCATAGATGGATGTGGAGGCCACCTATAGCTGAATGTGGAGGCCACCTATGGATGGATGTGGAGGCCACCCATAGATGGATGTGGAGGCCACCTATAGATGGATGTGGAGGCCACCTATAGATGGATGTGGAGGCCACCTATAGCTGAATGTGGAGGCCACCTATGGATGGATGTGGAGGCCACCCATAGATGGATGTGGAGCCCACCCATAGATGGATGTGGAGGCCACCTATAGATGGATGTGGAGGCCACCTATGGATGGATGTGGAGGCCACCTATGGATGGATGTGGAGGCCACCTATGGATGGATGTGTAGGCCACCTAGATGGATGTGGAGCGCCACCAATAGATGGATGTGGAGACCACCTATGGATGATGTGGAGGCACCCATAGATGGATGTGGAGACCACCTATAGATGGATGTGTGGAGCCCACCCATAGAGGATGTGGAGGCCACCTATGGATGGATGTGGAGGCCACCATAGATGGATGTGTGGAGACCACCTATAGATGGATGTGGAGCCACCTATAGCTGAATGTGGAGGCCACCTATGGATGGATGTGGGAGGCCACCATGGATGGATGTGGAGGTCACTATGGATGGTGTGGAGGCCACCCATAGATGGATGTGAGCCCACCCACGAGATGGATGTGGAGGCCACCTATAAGATGATGTGGAGCCACCTGATGGATGGATGTGGAGGCCAACCATAGATGGATGTGGAGGCCACCTATAGATGAATGTCTAGGCCACCTATAGATGATGTGGAGGCCACCTATAGATGAATGTGGAGGCCACCTATAGATGGATGTGGAGGCCACCCATAGATGGATGTGGAGGCCACCTATAGATGAACGTGGAGGCCACCTATGGATGGATGTTGAGGCCACCTATAGCTGAATGTGGAGGCCAGCTATAGCTGAATGTGGAGGCCACCTATAGCTGAATGTGGAGGCCACCTATAGACGAATGTGGAGGCCACCTATAGATGGATGTGGAGGCCACCTATAGATGAATGTGGACTTTCTACTCTGGTGGTTCTACCAGATGATAGTACTCCTTCATAGCCCCTAGATATCGCTAATATCTGAAAATCGACAAAAAAAAGTGACTTTCATCTTTTTTCCCCCTGTCCCTTCATTTGTGAGAGACATTAAATTAAGTTTTATGTGCGGACTAGAGTTGATAGCGAGCCAGGTCGTTTCGGTTTCGGGCCCCCTGGCACGGTTAACTGCCTGAAGGTAGTTTGGTGAGGTCGATGATTCGCAACGTTAGTCACCTAACTAATTTAGTCGCCTATTAAAAGGTTCCTCTTTCAAATTTCGCTTTGGACAGTTTTTAACTTCCTTCCGGTTAATCCTCCCGGTTTTAAAAGCGAAACTTAATCCGATTCTCCGGAAGAGCAAATATCGCTCTCGAAATAATCCATTCCGTTTATGAATCCGAGGACCCCCAGGGTTAAAATGTCAAATGCACGTAAATAGCATCAACTCTGAATCCACCCCTTCCCCTGACCGACCTATCACACCCTGCACAAATATTAAAGCACTTTTTATTAATTCACAAATCCAAAAATGCTCTATAATTAACGATAAATCAATAAAAGGTCACGATTGACGAAATGTCGGGGCTCTACTGACCTCTCCACAAATCCACGTGCTACCTCCCTTCCACACCCTCAAACTACACACCACCAGCACATGACATCCCTCAACTCTTTCCCATTACTTCTCACCTTTCCTACCTTCCCCCACCTTCCTAAAACCGTGCACAAAATATAGTAAAACCTTCTTAGAATCAAAGCGTACAAAATTTAAGAGAATTCCGAAGTCTAAGAGTGAAATTACGATTTGTGGAACCAGGGAGTGCTAATGGAAAGTGGTCGAGAAGGAAACCCCATTTAGTTTAGTTAGATCCTGTAATGTATTGTTACCTTGTTTCTTGCATCTTGTGCTAGTAGGACAAATTAGAGCAAAATTTTGCCTTTTTTTTTTTTTTAATTTTATATTTTATAATATTATTGAACCTTTTCCGATCATTTTCCAAGTGGTCCCATATTTTTATTTTGAGTGGAAGTATTTATTTGTATTAGAAGAAAAATTTTTTTCAGGCATATCGTTGCTGTTGATAACTTCTATCTCCTCTCCTGAAAAGTTCTAGTTTTATTCCTTCGGAAATCCGTCATTCCTAAATGGATGAATGAAATCGAATATATTCTAATGACACAAAATTTTTAGTCTTGAATAGATTTTCGTCGGTACTTGTTTAGCGAGAGGTCTTACTCGGCCATGTCGCTGTGGGAAGTCTTCATCATAAATTTCTAAAGAGAACGAGGATGGGGGAAATGGAGGGAGAGAGAACAAAGAGTAGTGTGGAGTTGCCTTCATCAAATAATCACTGTTTTCCAGTGTAAACATTTCCCGCGCTTCTCTTTTCCCGCCTTCCAGCACCTCCTTTTGCATCCCCCTATTTTCGTGCCTCTAGCTACAAAACAAATCTCTTTTACCTAAAACAAAGAGTGACGGCCAAACTTTAGTCGCTATGAGCTTTAAATTACATCCGCCATTCGTTGAGAAAAGGGGAGACCCGTTTTTTCCTTTCTTTTCTTCATTTTCTTTTCTCTTATTCGAAACTCTTTTTAAATTTTTATGAGTCTTTAGGTGCTCTCAAAAAGTTCATTATTTAATATAATCCTTATACAAAATGAATTCATTCAAGAAAGTTATTGTATATTTTCGTACCCACGATTTCATATAAATATATATATATATATGTCGTGGTGTGACGACATGTCTTTGGTGACATGGCATTCTTGCTTTTCCCAAAAGTTACCTCAAATGATAAGAGAAAAGGGGCGGCCGCTCGCCTTTGATAAGGACGAAGCCGGAGGTTGTGCCGGTGCGACCGGTTGTGCACGACCGGTTGTGGACGGCCGGTTGAAGAGCGGGTGGGTCGCCATGTTTGTTGATAAAAGAGTGAGGAAGACACGTGGGTTTTCGTGCGAGTCACTTTGATCGGTTTTGGGTGATCTTGGATCTTTCTTGGTTTATCTTTTAGTTTAAAAGTGATAGTGGGAAAAGTAAGGAAGTGAACTAGCCGGACCATTTTATCATGTTGGACAACGTCGATTCAGCCGTCACTGAAGCCGCTTCCAAGGCTGGGGGTGGCCCTGGAGCCCTTGGGCTTATCTTAAGCCAACATATATATATATTATATATATATATACATATATATATAAATATTGGACACATTGGAGTTTCTACAATCGTACAAAAAATTAGCTGTAGTTCAGTGATTAATGATACACGTTCAGTGAGTCTCCTTTTTTCGATTTTTATTGTTTATGTCATAAAAATTATGATTTTCAAAAAAAAAAAAAATTAGAGACGACCTATATATATGTATTCTAAAACTAAAATTCAAATGAAATTTTTCAAAAAAACCAACAGTTTTTTCAGGACATTGGAGAAAAAACATCAAAGAAAAATGTCGCGCTATAAGGGGTCCTGTTGCCAGCTATTAGTCCCAATTCTAATCCTTTTAGATTATTTGTCTGACTGTATGAATATTTTTCCAGCAACGGTTTGATACAATTGGAAAAATTTACGCGAGAGACCATGAGAATAAAAAAAAAAAGATGTCAACGTTTTATTTCTCCCTACCGCCTCAAGGAAGTGGATAATAAAAAAAAGAAGACATTACAGAGATCCATGGTTAGATTAATAATTTATCCAAGAGACGAAATGGAGTGTAATGATGTTGAATTAGAGCGAGTTGAAAAGGGCCTGGCGCGGGGTGGACTCCGCAGGAGGGGCTACTGGGGTGAGTGGGCGGTATTCGCCGGGAAAAGGGCCGACAGGGGGGGATGATGCGGCGGGCGGTTGTAGTTTGTGTGTAATACAAGTTAAGGGGGTCAAATGTGGGGATTCTCGTCTCTAGCGGTCTGAAGCATATCGACCCCCCCGCGTTGGAAGTCTCCCTTTGAATCTGACCTGAAATATATTTCTCCAGATCTATTTGAAAGAGGCATCGTCTACCATCTCACGTATTCGATCCACCATGACTCTTTTTTTAACGTCCCTCTTCACATATCCGTGAAAGAATTAAAAAACAACAGAAAATCCGATTCAATCTACCCCCGGAGTTGGGACCGGATGAGGGGTTTTAATGCCTTTCTTTATTTCGTGGGAGTCTTTGAAGAAAAGCCTTCAGAATATTCTAATATAATTTCCTCTGCTTTTCCGTCGCATCGGTTCATTAAAAAAAGAATTTCATCCATAGTAAGGGGTTCAAACGAAATTCCGTTCAAAATCCTATTTGCATACATTTCTTTGTAATGAGAATTTGGGCGCGAAATTGCCTCTAAAAAAAGGCTCAACAAATAAAAACCACGACCCTTCACTTGGTTTCATAAATTCCCTTCAGAGGCAAGACTATAAAGCTACAAATTTGCATTTACATTCCGCTCGCCCGGTCATGGCGAACCCACCCACACCCCCGAGGCCCCACAGGCCATGGAACCCCCCACCCCCATTTACCGAATTGGACAAATTTCATGCTAAAATCTTTTATTACAAAAACGAAAAGGATTAAAAGCATTTTTCGGCCCTTTTTCGGATGTAATCAATTTTTTAAAAAGTTCTGCTAGATATGGAAGGTTGACACCCAAATCTAGAACTTCCACGTTTGAACATCCTGGGGTTCTCAATCTCAATTGGCCAGGCGGAACGCTACCGTGTTCCTAGATACTGCAGAACCTCTTAAACGGTCAAAAACTATCCAAAATTTGTCAAAAACTATCTATAATTTGTCAAAACTGTCTTAAACGGTCAAAAACTATCTACAATTTGTTAAAAACGGTCAAAAACTATCTATAATCCGTCGAAAGCTATTTTAAACGCTCAAAAACTATCTATAATTTGTCAATAACTATCTTAAACGCTCAAAAAAACCATCTATATTTTGTCAAAAACTGTCCTAAAAGGTCATAAACTATCAATAATTTGTCGAAAACTGTTAAAAACTGTCTATAATTCTCGAAAACTGTATTACTGTCTTAAACGGTTAAAAAATATATTCTATAATTGTCAAAAACTGTCTTAAACGGTTAAACACTATCTAAGATTGTCAAAAACCGTCTTGAACGGTTAATAGCTATCTATGATTGTCAAAAACTGTCTTAAACGGTTAAAAACTATCTATAATTGTCAAAAACTGTCTTATACGGTTAAAAACTATCTACAATTCTCAAAAAACTGTCTTAAACGGTTAAAAACTATCTATGATTGTCAAAAACTGTCTTAAACGGTAAAACCTATCTATAATTGTCAAAAACTGTCTTAAACGGTTAAAAGCTATCTATAATTGTCAAAAACTGTCTTAAACGGTTAAAAACTATCTATAATTGTCAAAAACTGTCTTAAACGGTTAAAAACTATCTATAATTGTCAAAAACTGTCTTAAACGGTTAAAAACTATCTATGATTGTCAAAAACTGTCTTAAACGGTTAAAAGCTACCTATGATTGTCAAAAACTGTCTTAAACGGTTAAAAACTATCATAATTTCAAAAACTGTCTGTAACTGTCAAAAAACTATCATGATTTTCCAAACTATCTGTAATTTGTCTAAAACTTTCTATAATTTGTCTAAAACTATCTATAATTTGTCAATAACTTTCTATAATTTGTCAAAAACTGTCTTTAACGGTCAAAAAACGATCAAAAACTATCTAAAATTGTCCTTTCACCTCCAAAAAATGTCCGAAACTATAAACCAAACAAATATGTAATATGAAAACTCAATTTGTGGAGGTAAAAAAAAAAAAAAAAAATGCATAAATAATAATAACAAAAAAATAAATAAAAAAATAGAAATTGAACATTTTTTCGTTTGTAACAATTTTGTACGGTACAAAAAGGCCTCTAGCTGACAGAAGAGATTGTAAAAGAGCCGTTAATTTCCAGATTCGTGGTTTATCTTCCCTCGGGGTTTTTTAATGTATACGTACAATTGGAGAGGGGCTACGTGTTTTACAGTTTGAGTTTTGTCCAAGAGGTTAAATATTAATTAAAAAGGCTTTCTCTTGAGGGTGGCCGCATACTCGGAGCCTGGGGCCGAGTAGTCGTCCCAATAACGGATTCAACCCTTTAGGGGAACCGGCCACGTTTATTATTCAACGGCCGCAGCTCGCTTTTGACCTTCCGATATTTCATTCAGACCATTGATACAAATTTAAATGACCCCTCAACCCCCATTTCCACCATTCCTTCCGCTTAAACTTCCCATACAATCTACGGGACATCTCTAATTACACCGTTTGCCAAAGTTCGTTACGTGGTCCAACAATACCCTACCTATTCAAACTGCCTCACCGTCTCATATTAACCCATAGATAAAATAGCTTCATATTATTGCATTTATTGTGTATTAAAAACTTGATAATTATAGGAGTGCATTGGTCAAGTTGCCGAGGATTGGATTTGTAAGAATTTTGACCCTTTTTGACATAAAAAGGCACTTTTTAGCCATATTTTGAGCTTTTCTGAAAAAAACAACCGGTTGCGACCAGACTCACTACCTTCTCAGCATCTCCTTGACGTTTCGACACAGCGCACCGTTTTGTGAGTTAGATTTGAGCCTTTTTGACAGGAAAAGGCACTTTTTAGCCACATTTTGCTTTTGTCCAAAAGAAGGCACTTTTTGCCATATTTTGATCCTTTTTTGGACAAGAATAGGCCCTTTTTAGCAATATTCTGAGCCTTTATGAAAAGAAAAGACACTTTTTAGCCAGATTTTGACCCTTTTTGACAAGAAAAGTCACTTTTTGACAAGAAAAGTCACTTTTTGACAAGAAAAGTCACCTTTTGACAAGAAAAGTCACTCTTTGACAAGAAAGCACTTTTGACAAGCAAAAGTCACTTTTGACAAGGAGAGTACTTTTTTGACAAGAAAAGTCACTTTTTGACAAGAAAAGTCACTTTTTGACAAGAAATGTCACTTTTTGACAAGAAAAGTCACTTTTTGACAAGAAAAGTCACTTTTTGACCAGTAAAGACCCTTTTTTGACAAAACAAAAATACCCTTTTTATTAAAAAAAAACAGCCTTTTTGGGGTTAAAAAACAAAAACAAACCTTTTCAGCCAAATTTTGACTCTTTTTGACCAAAAAAGACCCTTTTCAGCCTAATTTTGAACGTTTTTCGACATGAAAAGACCCTTTTCCGCCAGATTTTGAGCCTTTTTTTTTGACAAAAAAAGACCCTTTTTTGCCAGATTTGGACCCTTTTTTGACAATAAAAGACACTTTGAGCCTAATATTAAAAAGTGGAACTAAAAAGAGAAATCGTAATTCTATAGTTTATATCATAAGCCTTAGAGAATACACTAACTTCAATTATTCCATATCAGTAATCCACTCAAATTAATGACCATCATACGCAATCGTATCATCAATTATTAAAACCATTGACGACAAAATCCATGTCTAATAATAAATAAATGTTAAAAAACGCCAAATTAATTAACCACCAATTAGGATGTTAGTTTTATAGTTGGGAAATCGATTCGAGATCCCTTATCTCGGCGTTCCGTGGTCAGAGCGATATTTGGCTTCAGGGGAGGGGGTGGTGGTATTAAGAGGAGGGAGCGCCACTGACGTTTTCACAATTGCGTGACAAGAGTCCGGTTATCTTCCAAAACCTTTACATCCCTTGTTGAAATTGATTGATTTTTTGAGAGGTATTTGACACCGTTTTTTCCCTTCAAAATTTGAACCCGAGTGCTCAAATCCGTCAATAATTTCTGGCAATTGGAAGGCCAATTTTATTAGAAAGGGAAGAGATGTAATTACAACATGAACGAGATTTCGAATCCATTTCCTGATTATTTTGATTGAGCTTTTCTCCCTGTAAGCGTCACCCATGTCTAAGTGAGGCCACAATTGTCGCTTTTGGTGGCCAATAAAGAAACTAGGCATGCACCTGTTGATGTTTTCAATTTGGATCTGAGATGCTGCTCCGTTAGACTATGAACGAAAGAAAAAGCTCTTATAAAAGGGATTTTGCTGTCTCCTGTACAAATCTTTTCGAATCCGATTACGAATTCCTAAGGGAATCCGCTCCAAAAGCAGAGGAATTGATATTTAACTGAGGTTGAGGTCAACAAAACGTTAAAACTGCCTAGATTTCCAAAGGGGTGAGGCAAATGGCTCCTGAAATACGGGGAGGCTTTAAAAACTACCTTTTTTTTGTTTTTCGCCAATATCTCGAAAAGCGTAGGTCTTAGGTGAAAAGATTGTAAGCAAAAAATTAAAGAGTTTTTAATTTCCTACAATTTTGAAACAAACAGATTTTTTGTAGGACCAAATGTATCTGAGCTACGAGGCGACAAAAAAGTGGGATTTTCGATTTTTACAATTACCGTTCGTTAATTGCGTTTTGAGAGTTGTTTATAAAAGGTAATAAAATTCTATATAAATTTTACGAAATAAAATTTTTGATTAGATTACGTTTTCCCTCCTTCAGAGGTCAAAATTGAAAATCTCGTTTTTTTGTCGCCTCGTAGCTCAGATACTTTTGGTCCTACAAAACATTTGTTTAAGTTAAAATTGTAGAAAATTTAATAACCTTCAATTTTGTGCTTATATATTTTTCGCCTAGGACCAACGGTTTTCGAGATATTGGAGAAAAACAAAAAAAAAATTTCCTTTTTTGGACTTTTGTTGGTTAATCAGGGGACCAAACCCTTCACATTCCCGCAGAGTTCAAATTCCTGTTTATTTAAAGAATAGCGGTTTTAAAAAATCCGCTAAATGGCATTTAAATGATTTTATTGGATGTAAAGAATCAAAATTTAACGTAACGGTCGTTAAGCTTCAGTTGAAATTTACATAAACCTATTATTTCATCATTAGAGTTTTAATTTTTTGAGCTTATTCATTACCAGGAGGAAGCACGCAATGTTTAAAAAACCCATAAAAATACAAAAGGGTAAAAAATTTAAATTAACGGTAGGTATAAAAAATCTTTATGTGGTATCCGAAGTTTTGTCTCATTAGTGAATTATATTCAGGGAGGGAAACAAATTTTTTTCCCCGAGAAGCTTATTTACCTTCGGCGAACGGGAAAAATAAACAATGCCCCAGAAACAAAGATCGATTCTTGTTGAGTCGCCGTCGGCCTAGAGGGGGAAAAAAAAAGGATGGAAAAAGTGCGACTTGAAAAGGTAAAGGTGGGGAAGGGTCGCTGCGGGCAGGCCGCCATCTAGGGGCGCTTGAGGTGGGGATTGGTAAGGCTATCGTGACGATAAATATCTGAGAGAAAAGGCGAAATGGGTTTCGTGCCCACCCCAACCAAACACAACATATTAGACCGGCCGACCTCATTAGCCTCACAATCCCAACGCCCAACTGATATGTCACAATTCATAGGAATCTTGGTCATTTTTGGCCCAAATCAATAAGGGGAAAAATTATTTTTTTATCTTGACAAAACTTAAAATCTTTACGGTTTTTGGGGTGCTGAGTACGAATATAATGTTGTTTTTGACGAGAAAATTTTTCCTGGGGTAGTTTACTTAGTTGCAAATGCTGTTTTTTGGCTGTAAATCGAAAAATATTGGTGTTAACGTTTTTTTCATAATTCCATTGTTTTTCTCGTTCAATTTTACATAAGAATCGATATATTATTTGAAAATTTTTGAAAATTCATTATGATGATAAAACGAACCATTGGATGATAATTCGTTTTCCATTTGAAAGCTAACACCTTCACATTAAAACTTGAATGTAAAGTTTGATTGCTGTTTTCTTGCGAAATCTCCTAGGGACTGTTTGTGCCTTAACGACTCATTCCCTTGTGTACCGACTCCGCAGAATCCGGCAACTTGGTGGATAAAACAGTTCGGGTCGCTCTATCAAAAGGTTCCGGACTCAATTTCTACGGATTGTCCGAATCCCGCATCAAAATTCTACTAAGTGTGCGACAGAGAAGATGCCAAAAATAGTTTCCTCATTTTGGGCGCTAAAAATGGTCGGAAATTTTTTTTTGAAAAGCGCGTTCCCATTCTTTTGAAAAACCACGAGCTGCTTTGGGAGCAGTTTTTCTGAAAAAATTTTCCTCGGAAAAATAGAAAATGCAATTTTCCACCAAAACTTAAATTTTGAAAAAACAATTAGTCATCTTATAGGTTTTGACTATCTGATTTCAAATATGCTAATATTTTGAAGATCGGATGAATAGATTCGTCGGTATGATGTTTTTAAGGCTTAGATGCTGCGCCCCCCTAACCAATCTTGCACGATTTTGAAGAATCAGCACCTTTTTGGGGTAGACAAGATTTATATTTTAATTAATTTATGCGAATTAGGTCCCAGTTTGCTACTAAAAAGTTTTCTAGCCCAAAAAGTAATATCTCTGGGAGAAGTTTATTTGTCAAGGAGAGGATTGTGTTTAGTGGCTTGTAGTGTTTATTTATCAAAGGCGTCACGGTGATACTGTTTGGACAGAAGCCCTCCTTTCTAAATCCCAGTTAGTCAAGGGTCATATACTTCAAGAAAGTCGCGTAATTCACCACATCTTTTCTCCAAAAGAAATCAAAAAACTCTTTTCTCTCTCTCTCTCTCTTTTTTCAAAAAAAAAACCTCATTAGATATTTTTAAATTTATTTATTTATTTATTTTTTTTTTTAAATTGGAGAAGGATGATTTCGCTGAGGAAAGCAGCAATCTCGGATGTTACTGTCATTTTACTACCTAGAAGGGGTGATACGTTTAACGAACTACTTCACGATCATTGCCTTCCTTATTGCACCAGACGTCTGCGTACATAAAACAGAACTAGCAGGACGTGCCTAAAGTTTAAGGGCACCCATTGCTGGAATTTTATCAAAAAATTCATCTTTTTTTAATCTTATAATATTATTTAGCAATTTTCCAAGTGGCCCGCTTGTAAAATTAAAAAAAAAAAAAAAAAAAAAATTTAAAAATTTAAAAGTGTAGATTGAACGTTTTTTGTCTCTGACATGTTTTTTTCTTTCCCAAGTCGAAAATTGAGTGATTCGGGAAGGTAAAGTTGGAATGCTGAGCCACCAGTTTCTATTTGAAGTTACTTGAGCGTGGATAGGGTTGAGAAGAATCCAACTTCCTACAGGAGAGAAACAATTTATTTTTTCAAACCGAAATAAAGCAGGTATCAATTTATCATCAAGAAAAAGTTAGGAGCCTTCGAACCCCTCTACTTCCCCATTGCAATTACGAACCGCCCAACAAACCATTCAACCCTTCAACCTTCGGAAACCCTTCGGTTAGACAGTCCCGCTCTTTTGAAACTTTCCCGAGTTTTATTTGCCACATGAACGACTTTCGTGATGGAGAAAACGCCTAATTTTTTGGTCACACGTCAATATTTCTTTAGCACTGTTTCTAAATTGTTTAAAACAAAATTTATAAAAGTCAGATTTTTGGGAAGACTTAGGAAAGCGACACGAAGAACCTGTATAATTGAATGTCGGTTTTATTGAAACCACTTGAATTCAAAGAAGCCTCTTCTTTACATTTTTTTTTTTTCATCCCTTCAAAATCGAATCAGTTTTAAAGCAAACACAAAGTTGGACGTCGAATTTTTCATTTTTCCGAGCAGGTTCGTTCTAAGGGTGGAAATGTTCAAAAAATTAATATTTTTTTTTTGCAATTATAATGTTTAAAGATTTCCGGTCATTTTCTAAGTGATCCCATATTTTTGAGTGGAAGTATTTATTTTTATTAAAAGAAAAATTCTTTCGCTGCTGTTGATAACTTCAATCCCATCTCCTGAAAAGTTCTAGTTTGCTTTGTGAATTCGATTAAATGTTTAAACAATTTTTTTAATTATAAAAATTGATTGAAAGTCATAGATAGTTGAATATGTCGTAAAATTGCTATTCCTTCAATGATGAATTAGAACTTAAAATTGAATTTTTCCACGAATCTACAGTTTGGAGAAAAGTTTTTAGTTTTGTTTTGAGCCAGGTTTTGATCCTTTTTGACAATAAAAGACCCTTTTTAGCCATATTTTGACCCTTTTTGACAAGAGAAGACCCTTTTTTAGCCATATTTTTAGCCCTTTTGACAAGAAAAGACACTTTTCAGTCTAATTTCGAATGTTTTTGGAGAAAAAAAAAAACAACTCTTTTTGCCAGACTTTGACCCTTCTTGACAAGAAAAGACACTTTTTAGAAAGACTTGGACCCTTTTTGACCAGAAAAAGCACTTTTTTACCCATATTTTAAGACTTTTTGCAAAAAAAATAAAAATGGATTCTTCAATTAGGAAGTTTTAGCCAAGTTCGTTTTAGCCATATTTGGACTCTTTTTTGACCAGAAAAGACGCCTTTTAGCCAGATTTTGACCCTTTTAGACAAGAAAAGACGCCTTTTAGCCAGATTTTGATCCTTTTTTGACCAGAGAAGACGCCTTTTAGCCATAGTTAGACCCTTTTTTGGCCAGAAAAGACGCCTTTTTGCCAGATTTTGACCCTTTTTGACAAGAAAAGACGCCTTTTGGCCAGACTTGGACCCTTTTTGACCAGAAAAAGCACTTTTTCACCCATATTTTGAGCCTTTTTTGCAAAAAAAAAAAAATGCTGATCCTTCAATTTTGAAGTTTTAGCCAAGATCGTTTTAGCCATATTTGGACTCTTTTTTGATCAGAAAAGACGCCTTTTAGCCAGATTTTGACCCTTTTAGACAAGAAAAGACGCCTTTTAGCCAGATTTGGACCCTTTTTTGACCAGAGAAGACGCCTTTTAGCCAGACTTGGACCCTTTTTGACCAGAAAAAGCACTTTTTTACCCATATTTTGAGCCTCTTTGCAAAAAATATTGCTAATCCTTCAATTAGGAAGTTAAAATTGAATTTTTCCACTTGAACGAATCTACTGTTTGCCGAAAATAAAATAAATTCTCTAAGCCTTTTCTTCGGAGCGTGAAATTTTTCCAGTGTTAAGTTGAAATGATTTTAATTGGTGAAAATTGTTCTACACCAGGGTAATTACGCAGAGGCCTTTGTGCTTTCCTTCTCTCTCTGAAATAACAAAAGATCAACGATCGCCCCCCCTCCCCTCACCGCCCCTCCTCCCACCTCACCACCGCTCCTTGCCACCCGATTCCTTGTCCTAAGCCATTCTTTAGGCTCCAGGGAAACCGCATGCCGTGAACAATAGAGGAAAAACCCATATCCATCCTTGTCTGAATTTAATCAATCAAGTCTCAGAGTTTAACACAATAAATTAACACGATTTAACACAAATGTTTAACACCTGGGCCGATTCATTTACCTATCGATCTGCTTGCTTAGGATTTTGTGAACGAGCGAAATGTTTGGTTGCATGTTTTCAAAACGAAAACGGCCTTTGACCCTTTAATCGTTTTGATAAATCGCCATTCAACCTGGCATCTACTACCGTCCACAGTGGAAAAAAATGTCAAACGACTTATTTTCGGTCACTTTGTTTTTCAGACTTTTCTGCCAAAATGTTTACCTGACGAAAAAAAGTATCGAAGTAAACCCCCTTTAAATCTAAGCAAAGAATCGATTGGTATCAATAACTTTTGGATCCGACATACAGGGCGCTCCTGAACGACCCTAACTTCGTTATTTTATATACAAACTATATGTTTGACGAAAAAAATTGATTTTTTGCCTTATTTTTAGTACATTTTACTACGAACACTTTTTTGATAGGACCAAACGTTCTGGAGTTATTAACACTTAAAGTGGACCAGAAATTCGTAACTCTGGAACGGTTGGTCCTATCAAAAAAGTGTTAAAAGCAAAATTTACTGGAAATCAAAAATAAAATTTATTTACATCCTCAAAACAGAGGATTCGCACATAAAATACGAGTTGGGGCTCTACAGACACCACTCCACCTCCTACATCTCCCAAACATTCCTACACTAATTGATTCCTCATATTCCGGAGATACTCGATCAGAAGTCACCTCGTTAATAGTTATCACAATGGCATTACATTATTGGATAAGCGGGGGTCTCATGAGTGTTCAACCTTCCCAAGTACCTCCGGGTAGGTACATTGTTAATGATTTCGCCCAGTGAGGTTGAAAATCGATCCAAGAGAGAGGTTTAAAGACCTTTCGCCACGACATTCGCCTTTCTTTTCAAAACCTCTTCATACGTTAAATGGGTCACGGTAAGAGTACAACGTCCCCATTCTTTAGACCGAAAAAAAAAAATCTTTCAAGTACTGTTATTAATACGATGAAAGGTTATTTTAAAATTTAAACTTTTAGAATCTTAAAAATATTCAAAATCGACGGTTTATCTTCAAATTAGAAGTTGTGACGTAACGTTTTGAGTTCAAATTAATGCTCATCTTTATTATAAATTGCACGCGAACCCACTCTTTTGGAATGGTCGTGATTCGGGAACGTGATCGCTATCGAAAAGCCGAATCTCGAGTCGCGTGGACTTATTGTTAGTCATGAACTTTCTTTTTCCCCCTTAATGTTCACACTATCTTTTATTTTTGAAGATTTTCAAAAATAATACAAGGTGTGATATAATGGACCGATTATCTGCCACAGTTTTGACCTGATGGAAAAAAAATCGAAGTAAACCCCCCTTAATTTTAAGCAAAGAATCGATTTGAAACGATAACTTTTGCATCCAACATACAGGGTGCTCCAGAACGACCTTAACTTCCTTATTTTATATACAAACTCTATGTTTTGACGACAAAAATTGATTTTGTGTCTTATTTTTAGTACATTTTACTTAAAACACTTTTTTGATAGGATCAACCGTTCTGGAGTTATTAACACTTAAAGTGGACCAATAAAACGTAACTCCGGAACGGTTGGTCCTATCGAAAAAGTGTTTTAACTAAAATTTACTGGAAATCAAAAATAAAATTGATTTACATCGTCAAAACATAGGATTCGATATAAAATAAGGAAGTTAGGGTCATTCTGGGGCAACCTGAACGTCAAATCAAAAAGTTATCGACGCCAATCGATTCTTCGCTGAAATCCAAGGGGGGTTTACTTTGATACTTTTTTTCGTCAAGTCAAAATTTTGGCAGATAATCGGCAGAAACCCACGTGACCTGTGCACAAAACTCCAATTTAGGGTTTAAAAATTTAACTTCCGTTGCAGTTTTTTGAGCATTTTTCATTCTGTTTAGTTCAAATCTACAAAATTCATGGTTGAATATTTATTTATGACTTAAGAGTTGCAGATGTTTAGGGTTGATGTTGATGGTTGACGTTATGGAGGGAGTGAGGAAGATGAAGCTGGAAAAGTGGTCGGAGTAATCGTAGAGGAGGAAAAGTTGGAAGGTTTCGCGAAGCGGCAACTTGGGCTTCATACTTGCCCTCCCTCCGTCCTCATAAAAATATTCCCCCGAGGCCGAGACGAGTTCCTTCCACTTACTTCCGCCTTTTAAGAATAATTGATCGTCTTCATTAATTTTTCTTTCCCTCTTTTACCACTTTCTGTCTTTTCTTTCAACCTGCAACTTTAATACGATCGACCGCGACGGCTCGTCAATGGGCGACGCCTAATGGGCCTGAATGTCAAGTTGTTACTTTCTTCATTAATATCGATTTCTTTTCTTTAAAAACAAATTTTTCATTAATTTCTCTTTTTCATACAACTCACAAGTGGAAAAACGAATAAAAGTTTTCTGTAGTCAATAGCGAATAAATAAACGCTACTTATTTTATTTCTATGGAATTGGAAAGGTGGACTGTAGGTGGACATGATGCATGAGAGGGGGAAAGATTGAAAAAGGATGCTGTGGTCGAAGGAACCGTAAACGAAGGGAAGAAAAGGGCTTTATGGCTAGGGAGGTGGTCGCCGATCGTTTGGCCTCTGTTTAGTGCCGCGTCGGAGGGTTGTTCTATGGAGCCGGAATTGGGAAGATAAGGGAAGGTTAGCCGCAAGACCACAACCTCAACCCTCCCCTTTGTTATGTTCACGTTCAATCTATATCACCGTCAGCTCGGACCCTTTCTCACTTAATTACCATTCGGGACGAGATAACCTCTAAGGCGCAGCCAAGATACAAATCAGATAAGAAAATACCAAGCCTTTCATGTAAACTCGAGGTACTAGTTAAGAAAACAAACGTTTTAAATAAATCACAATCCTGGGAGGTTATGGTAGGTTAGGGGGGTTATAGGGCTGGTGGATGAATACGTTTTATTTTGGAACATAGTCATGAAACATGATATTTAATTACGCTTATTGCTCGAAACTTTCGACTAACGAGGATATTCGATGCTCCCAGTCTCTTCAGGATCGTTCCTAAAGGAATTTACATTTTAAAAACGTAAAAATTAAATATAGATAATGAAAGATAAGTATCCAAGTTTTATTGTAAGGGCGTAGCGAGTGCGCTCTACCTGGATGAATCTAGAACTAGTGTAGGAGAGATACATTTTTTTCACAATTTTTCAAAAATATGTCTTTAATGAGGTTATTTTTTCTCCCTGGACGTTTATTAAAGGTGCCATGTGAAAGTTACTATTGAGAACAAAAAGAGGGAATGTGTACGGAGGCGTTTGAAGAAAGCCTGAGGCTGGAAAAGCCTCGAGGAATGAAAGGCCATAAACATTAAAGCTAGAAGGGCACCTTTTAAAGTTAATAGCGGCAACGGTTTTTCTTAGGAGACTTTTCATCGTGTTAAAAACACCATTTCACTTTCAAAGATGGCCGGTAATCAAAAAATGACGACTTTTCCGACGTCCCTGAACTTCGATACGATTCTCTTTAATATGAGTGTCTATTTTATACCCTTTTCATTGCCATTGTGATGGCCCTTTTCTACCAAGCTACGTAAGTCTTCTTGTCCTTTTGGATCAAACCTACCTTGCTTGGTTAATATACAAAAATGCTTCCAATTTCCATTGTATAAGCTCCTGTTCAAGTAGATTCGGATAACGTCGTCGAGGAATGAATTGTGTCTCTTCATAAATAATCCTCGGGATAGGAACAATGGAGAGATAATGAGTCATGACAGGCTAAATCAGCTTTTACAGATCTCGAATTTCCTCCATACGATCAACGACGAATTTCATCAACAATCCTCATCCCCCGAGGAGCTAAACAAAAAACGTTTTCAAAATATAAAAAAAGAAACGTTAGCCGTCACATTGGGGCTATCGTAAGGGTGGGTTAATTCATTTCAAAAAGAGATACGTACGTCCAGTAAAACAATCCGCATGGGAAAAAGGGCGAGATCCGGATCGCGTGACTGGGGAATGCAATCGTGTGTAGCTAACTTTACTGTCGGAATATAATACGAAAATATGTTGTGTTATACATAGGTACCTACATTATAATATGCAATACACAGATTCACTAATATTCTCAAGAAAGAAAGTATTATTCTGTTTGTTTTTTTCTCTCGATGTTGCCACCATCGAGAAAAAACCAAAAATGAAAGTATTATTTGTTTTACCATTTTGGGAAGGTGAAGGAGACCCTACGGGAAGATCTACTTATTTGACAAGTACGGATAAGGGAAGATCTACCAGTTAGAAGAACACCGATAAGGGACGATCTACCAGTTAAAAGAGTACCGATAAGGGAAGATCTACCAGTTAAAAGAGAATCGATAAGGGAAGATCTACCAGTTAAAAGAGTACCGATAAGGGAAGATCTACCAGTTAAAAGAGAACCGATAAGGGAAGATCAACCAGTTAAAAGAGTACCGATAAGGGACGACCTACCAGTTAAAAGAGTAGGTATCGATAAGGGAAGATCTAGCAGTTAAAAGAACACCGATAAGGGACGATCCACCAGTTAAAAGAGAACCGATAAGGGAAGATCTACCAGTTAAAAGAGAACCGATAAGGGACGATCCACCAGTTAAAAGAGAACCGATAAGGGAAGATCTACCAGTTAAAAGAGAACCGATAAGGGAAGATCTACAAGTTAAAAGATAACCGATAAGGGAAGATCTACCAGTTAAAAGAGAACCGATAAGGGTAGATCTACCAGTTAAAAGAGAACCGATAAGGGAAGATCTACCAGTTAAAAGAGAACCGATAAAGGACGATCTACCAGTTAAAAGAGAACCGATAAGGGAAGATCTACCAGTTAAAAGAGTACCTATAAGGGAAGATCTACCAGTAAAAAGAGAACCGATAAGGGAAGATCTACCAGTTAAAACAGAACCGATAAGGGATGATCTACCAGTTAAAAGAGAACCGATAAGGGAAGATCTACCAGTTAAAAGAGTGCCGATAAGGGAAGATCTTCCAGTTAAAAGAGAACCGATAAGGAAAGATCTACCAGTTAAAAGGGAACCGATAAGGGAAGATCTACCAGTTAAAAGAGTACCGATAAGGGAAGATCTACCAGTTAAAAGAGAACCGATAAGGGAAGATCTACCAGTTAAAAGAGAACCGATAAGGGAAGATCTACCAGTTAAAAGAGTACCGATAAGGGAAGACGTACCAGTTAAAAGAGAACCGATAAGGGAAGATCTACAAGTTAAAAGATAACCGATAAGGGAAGATCTACCAGTTAAAAGAGAACCGATAAGGGTAGATCTACCAGTTAAAAGAGAACCGATAAGGGAAGATCTACCAGTTAAAAGAGAACTGATAAGGGAAGATCTACCAGTTAAAAGAGTACCGATAAGGGAAGATCTAGCAGTTAAAAGATCAGCGATAAGGGACGATCTACCAGTTAAAAGAGAACCGATAAGGGAAGATCTACCAGTTAAAAGAGAACCGATAAAGGACGATCTACCAGTTAAAAGAGAACCGATAAGGGAAGATCTACCAGTTAAAAGAGTACCTATAAGGGAAGATCTACCAGTTAAAAGAGAACCGATAAGGGAAGATCTACCAGTTAAAACAGAACCGATAAGGGATGATCTACCAGTTAAAAGAGAACCGATAAGGGAAGATCTACCAGTTAAAAGAGTACCGATAAGGAGAAGGATTTCTGTGGGAAAGGGGCTATTGAGGTGGTCTTTACGGCGGTTCCAAGGTCATGAGGAACTTGATATCTTTTTATTTCCATTGCTCTGGATTACATAATTGACCTGAGATCAAGTTGCTAGAAGCGATTTGCCAAGCAGGGGCAGCTTAGAACGTGCAATTCGTCAAAACGGGCGTATTGTTGATATAATATTTAAATGAGCAGAATTAGGTAGGGAAGCATGTCTTTTATTATTCAAGGTGTTTCATTTTAATCTTGTAAAATATTCCGGGCGTGCCGGCTCGCGCGTCCCTGTCCCTGGGACGGACATCTACGGTTTAGGCCTCGCCCGCTCCATCACCAGCCGGCTTCCGGACCATTTCCCCTCGAAAACGTGTTCTGCATTAATGACGCCGCCCTCCTAAGCCACTTATGCAGCATCCAAGTGACAAATCCGACCGATTTTCGATGAACTTTTTTTTTTTCAGCTTCCGAACAATTTATTGGTTCCGTGACGTTCTGAGGTACTCCATCCCTAATCCCACTGGAATTTCAATGCTTTTATAAGGTCGACTTCATCAATAGGTCCATTTTTTAACTTTCCGACATTTAACCAATAACGTGGAGGCCAAAATCCCTTAAAAACATAACCCAAAATCTGAATTTTTAAATTATGTTGATTGACATAAACCCTGTGGAGAATTTTTTTCGACCGTGTCGAATACAATGGCGAGGTTACTGGGAAGGCTTCTGAGTTCAGGAAGGGCGAGGTAGAAGATCTACCAGTTAAAATAGTAGGCACTGATAAGGGAAGATCTACCAATTAAAAGAACACCGATAAGGGAAGATCTACCAATTAAAAGAACACCGATAAGGGAAGATCTACCAGTTAAAAGAACACCGATAAGGGACGATCTACCAGTTAAAAGAACACCGATAAGGGACGATCCACCATTTAAAAGAACGCCGATAAGGAACGATCTACCAGTTAAAGGAGTAACGATAAGGGAAGATCTACCAGTTAAAAGAACACCGATAAGGGACGATCTACCAGTTAAAAGAACACCGATAAGGGACGATCTACCAGTTAAAAGAGTACCGATAAGGGAAGATCTACCAGTTAAAAGAGTACCGATAAGGGACGATCTACCAGTTAAGAGAGTAGGTATCGATAAGGGACGATCTATCAGTTAAAAGAGTACCGATAAGGGAAGATCTACCAGTTAAAAGAACACCGATACGGGACGATCTACCAGTTAGAACAGTACCGATAAGGGAAGATCTACCAGTTAAAGGAGTATCGATAAAGGAAGATCTACCAGTTAAAAGAACACCGACAAGGGACGATCTACCAGTTAAAAGAGTACCGATAAGGGAAGATCTACCAGTTAAAAGAGTACCGATAAGGGACGATCTACCAGTTAAAAGAACACCGATAAGGAACGATCTACCAGTTAAAAGAGTACCGATAAGGGAAGATCTACCAGTTAAAAGAGTAGGCACGCCGCCCTCCTAAGCCACTTACGCAGCATCCAAGTGACAAATCCGACCGATTTTCGATGAACTTTTTTTTTTTCAGCTTCCGAACAATTTATTGGTTCCGTGACGTTCTGAGGTACTCCATCCCTAATCCCACTGGAATTTCAATGCTTTTATAAGGTCTACTTCATCAATAGGTCCATTTTTTAACTTTCCGACATTTAACCAATAACGGTGGAAGCCAAAATAACTGAAAAACATAACGCAAAATCTGAATTTTTAAATTATGTTGATTGAGATAAACCCTGTGGAGAATTTTTTTCGACCGTGTCGAATACAATGGCGAGGTTACTGGGATGGCTTCTGAGATCAGGAAGGGCGAGGTAGAAGATCTACCTGTTAAAATAGTAGGCACTGATAAGGGAAGATCTACCAATTAAAAGAACACCGATAAGGGACGATCTACCAGTTAAAAGAACACCGATAAGGGAAGATCTTCCAGTTAAAAGAGTAGTCACCGATAAGGGAAGATCTACCAGTTAAAAGAACACCGATAAGGGACGATCTACCAGTTAAAAGAACACCGATAAGGGAAGATCTACCAGTTAAGAGAGTACCGATAAGGGAAGATCTACCAGTTAAGAGAGTACCGATAAGGGAAGATCTACCAGTTAAGAGAGTAGGTATCGATAAGGGACTATCTACCAGTTAAAAGAACACCGATAAGGAACGATCTACCAGTTAAAAGAGTACCGATAAGGGAAGATCTACCAGTTAAAAGAACACCGATACGGGACGATCTACCAGTTAAAAGAACGCCGATAAGGAACGATCTACCAGTTAAAAGAGTACCGATAAGGGAAGATCTAGCAAATAAAAGAACACCGATAAGGGACGATCTACCAGTTAAAAGAGTACCGATAAGGGAAGATCTTCCAGTTAAAAGAGTACCGATAAGGTACGATCTACCATTTAAAAGAGTACCGATAAGGAACAATCTACCAGTTAAAAGAACATCGATAAGGAACGATCTACCAGTTAAAAGAGTACCGATAAGGGAAGATCTACCAGTTAAAAGAGTAGGCACGCCGCCCTCCTAAGCCACTTATGCAGCATATAAGTGACAAATCCGACCGATTTTCGATGAACTTTTTTTCAGCTTCCGAACAATTTATTGGTTCCGTGACGTTCTCAGGTACTCCATCCTTAATCCCACTGGAATTTCAATGCTTTTATAAGGTCTGCTTCATCAATAGGTCCATTTTATAACTTTCCGACATTTAACCAATAACGAGGAGGCCAAAATCCCTGAAAAACATAACGCAAAATCTGAATTTTTAAATTATGTTGATTGAGATAAACCCTGTAGAGAATTTTTCTTATCTTTAGACCGTGTCGAAAACAATGGCGAGGTTACTGGGAAGGCTTGGGCGTTCAGGAAGGGCGAGGGGGTGTCGAGAAGCTTTCCTCGACAATTAATCATTGTTTATGATGCATTAAATTCTCTCTTGATTAGCATTATTTAATACAGCAAGCTCAGGAAAACCTTCCCCCTTTCCTCACGACCCTAACCTGCCAGAGGATCGTAACCTTCCTGCAGACCAGATTATTAAATGTATTATTTCTCTAGGGAAATTCCTTGTATTATTAGACTTTTATTCGAATAACGAAAAAAGGCGTTTCTTTTCGGTAAAGGTTTTTTTTTTATATTTTTCAATTATATGTCTGGAAAAAGTCAAATCCTTGATTCCCATGGCAAACATTTTTGACAAAAAAAAAAACAGCTTAAAAATGGATTTTCTCTTAAATTTAAAGTAATTCTTTGAATTTTTTTTGTTATCTCTTTTCCCGTCAGGTAGATGATAATAAAAAATACTAAAACGTAAAAAGTTGATGAAGGTATGGCCGTAAATTTGTTCGGGAAAGGAACGTGTTTTGTAGTTGAATGTTCCACAAGGGATAAGACGCTGGGATAGGGAGGTGGGAGGGGGTGGGGGTGGGGATGTTTGGATTTAAGGAGAGAACATAGGGCCATGTTTAAGAGAAAGGGGTCTTGAGGGAAGGTACTAAGGGGGTCGATGCTAAAGATGCAGCACGTTTTTAGGGAAGAATCTTACCCATCCGACCTCCTCCACACGTTCCCACCCATACAACCTTTATTTCCCCTTCCTTACCCTTAAAAAATCCATTTTTTTATCTCGTTAAAATAACTCACCATGTTGATAACTCAATCAAACCTTATAAATTGTCCATAATAGCTTCCAGAAAAGTTAATTTTTGATAAAATATTACCTCCAATAAGGTTATTATTGGATAACCTAAATCCCCCAATGACGTAGCAGCTATTATTTTTCAATATTGAATTTATAGGAAAGAAAAATATATATAATTTATTGTCTTATTTTCTTCTATGGAACTCAGGAAGGGGATTTATTAAAATGGTGCATTGTAGACGAGAAATTCCATTCTTTCCAAGTTCCAAAGTAAAGCTCAACATAAACATAAGAGTTGGACAAGAAAGGCTAAAAGGTAACCTTTTTCAACTTTTTCGACCCTATTTTCTTCCTTCTTCGAAAAATTTCTTATTTTTCCCGGACGGTAGAGCACAATAAACGTCAAATTGTATGAATCCGCCAACTCAATGGGCTATTCTTGTGACAAAAAAGGACCTTTTTAATTTTTTGAACTATCGATTTATCTTAAAAAGAACGAACTCACGTAAATGGCGCCAATAAAAGTGTTTTATAGCAAGGTAGGACTGGAATAATTTCAAAGGTTTCGTATTTTAATAAAAAGTTTGGTTGTAAAATATTCTAATGAGACTTTTTAAAGGGGGCAACTACTTTAGAACATTTTAAGGAAGTTTATACAAGAAGAGAATGAAAATGGACGTTTTAAAATAACTTCGGGCCTCTTTTATCTCTCCCAAGAACATGATTCCTTGTTTCTCTACGAAAATGTGTAGGGGTTGGTCACCTGATTAACCAAAAAAAGTCCATAACCCGTGCGCTTTGGCGTCAGGAGCATTTTTAAGGTGATTTTTTTCGTTTTTTCGCCAATATCTCGAAAACCGTAGGTCGTAGGCGAAATAAGTTTTAGTACAAAATTGAAGGTCTTTGAATTTACTATAATTTTGAGGTAATATA
This sequence comes from Orius laevigatus, assembly GCA_018703685.1. Classification (NCBI taxonomy): domain Eukaryota; kingdom Metazoa; phylum Arthropoda; class Insecta; order Hemiptera; family Anthocoridae; genus Orius; species Orius laevigatus. Next base: position 25,001 of record JAGWEN010000701.1, read on the forward strand.
ATTTTTTGTAGGACCAATCGTGTCTGAGCTACGAGGTGGAAAAAAAACGGGGTTTTCTATTTTGACCTCTGAAGGAGGGAAGACGTCATCTAATCAAAAAAGTGTACTTTATAAAAGTTGTAGAGAATTTAATTACCTTTTAAAAATAACTCTCAAAATGCAAATAACGATAAATAGGCAGGGGTGGGGGTGAATGTCAAAAAAATTCACAACAAATTTCATTCAAAAATTGAAATTTCAAAAATTTTATAAAAACAAATTTAAAGCTTATAATATTTGCTACAGATTTGATTTACTAAGATTTTTTGTAGGACCAAAGGTTTCTGAGCTACGAGGCGACAAAAAAGCGATTTTCGAGGTCAAAATAGAAAACCCCGTTTTTTCCCACCTCGTAGCTCAGTTACGTTTAGTCCTACAAAAAATTGTATTAGCTCAAAATTGTAGAAAATTTAAAAACCTTTAATTTTGTACTAATAATTATTTCGCCTACGACCTACGGTTTTCGAGATATTGGCGAAAAAACGAAAAAAATCACCTTAAAAACGCTCCTGACGCCAAAGCGCACGAGTTATGGACTTTTTTTTGGTTAATCAGGGGACCCACCCCTACATATTTCTGTGGAGAAACAAAATACCTTTTTTTTCCACCCCCAGGCTTAGATTGGACCATAGCCCCTAATGAGCTACCCTGTATATGGTGCGGGTATTGGACAGTTAGGACGCCATATGGCAAAAATTTGAATTAAAAAAGTTATGCGTTCCCAAAGAAAAGGAAAAATGCGAAAAACTTAAGGGCGCGTTTTATCTGTACTAGTAAGAAAGATAAAAAAAAAAAAAAGGATTTTAAATCCACTAAAAGGACCAATCGTCTTGGAAACACTTGGCGGAGCTTACTCGAAAACCTCATTCTGGAAGAGGCCTTCACCACTTTTACGTTGGCGGCTCACTCGGAAAATCCATTTGTTTGCTTTACAGAGTGTACCTTCTATTGATAAAATCGCCCCTCGCAAAATCCTTACTTTCGACATTGCTTTTCAATCGTATGCAAATAATTTTTTTTTCTGGTTCAAAATATGGGAGGAAAAAACTTACTCAAGCACATCATGATCGTTATCCCTGTAACTGGGGTGCGTGTTCAGGCTCAAGATTTTCCAAATATTCTTCAAAAATTTAGTTTTTCTTTTCGGCATGAAAATATCAGTTGAACACTTTTGCTCATAAAATTCCAAAGTGACAAAATCCGATTAATTTATTCGTAAAAAAAAAACCATCAAAATGAACATATTTTAAGGCTATTTTTCATCAAAAACCTTAAAATCAACATTTTACCAATTTTTCGTCGAAAACCTCAAAATTAGCATTTATAATGCCTAATTTTTGCCCAAAAACTTCAAAATCAAGGTTTTTATGAGCCATTTTTCGTCAAAACCTCAAAATCAACGTTTCAAGTAGCATTTTTGGAAAGTAAAAAACATCAAAAAATCAACAATTGAAGGGCAAATTTTTCGTCAAAAACCTCAAAATCAACATTTGTAAAGCCTAATTTTCGTCCAAAAACCTCAAAATCAAGGTTTTTATGAGCCATTTTTCGTCAAAACCTCAAAATCAACGTTTTAAGTAGAATTTTTTATAAGTAAAAAACATCAAAATCAACATTTTTAGAGCAAAGTTTTCGTCGAAAACCTCAAAATCAACATTTTTAAAGCCTAATTTTTGTCCAAAAACCTCAAAATCAAGGTTTTTATGACCCATTTTTCGTCATTAACTCCAAACCGACGTTTTAAGTAGCATTTTTTAAGTAAAAAAACCTCAAAATCCACATTTGAAGGGCACATTTTTCGTCGAAAACCTCAAAATCAACATTTTGTTAAGCTTAATTTTCGTCCAAAAACCTCAAAATCAAGGTTTTTATGCGCCATTTTTCGTCAAATGCTCTAAATCAACGTTTTATGTAGCATTTTTTAAAAGTCAAAAACATCAAAATCTGGTTTAAAGGGCCATTTTTTCGTTTAAAAACCACAAAATCAACGTCATAAGGGCAATTTCTTTTGTCAAAAACTAAAAAATCAACATTTTAAAACTTAATTTAATTCATTACCATTATAACTTTGAATTATTTGAATAAGTTTACATTTAATTACAATATCGTCTGTTGATTTATGTATTTGGACGTCTCGTTCTGTATTATTTTATCCATTAGGCTAGCAAGTTAAGTTGAAAGGGCCATTGTTGGAGAAATTACGTTTCCAAAGAATTGTCCTGAGTACTCGCGTTGAATTAAGCCCATTCTTAACCACACTCCAGCTAGAAACCTTAATCGGATTTATTCGCGTTTCCTAGAACTTTCTCAGTAAAACGTAATTCAAAAAATTTCTTTACTCTCAACACCATTAGTCCAGTCAATATATACATTGAACATGGGAAAAATTGGGGACTTAACGACACTTTTACAGTTTGTTCGGGGCTATGGTAGCATGACTCTCTTAATTTTTCGAACTCGAGAAATCTGTGCTACCCTCAGGAGGGGCGAAAAACCAAGCTGATTTTCGGTTTTTTGCCTATAAGTCCTAAACTAAGCGTTTTATGACAAAACACACTTTATTCAATATTGTAGGGCATACAATTTTCAACAATTTTTAACTTATTAATTTTCCCGTAACCTTACTGCTTATCGAGATACGCCCTATCAAAGTTTGAGAATTTCAAAAAACAGATGGTTTAGGCCCTCTGACAGATGGTATTTTAAATACTAATTTTTGGATCATATCTGACATAAGAAGATTTAGAGATTTTGTGTCTCTTATAAATTATTTGTGTCGATTTGAATTGAATTTTTATTTCGACTGATTTTATTTAAATTTCTTCAGCTGACGGTTCGCTACAGAAGACATAAAAATCATCGTCAGCCATTTGAAAGTGGTTGAGAAGGGGTGGCAGACGGCCAGCGTCAGGCTGACGGTGGTTTGATTTACACTTTAGTAAACTTTACGGGAGAACGCCAAGTCCCAGCAAGTCCGGATTAGTCTCATTTTAAAGGTAATTTAATTACTAAGGACGAATACTAAGAGTCAAATTTCGCTATCGTTTATGGTTTGGAAGTGGTAAGGCTTTGAACTTTGAAAAATGTCCAATATTTTCACATTGTCTCATACATTTAGTGGTGCTACGGGAGAACGCTGAGTCCTAGCAAGTCCGGATTAGTCTCATTTTAAAGGTAATTTAATTGCTAAGGACGGATACTAAGAGTCAAATTTCGCTATCTTTTGTGGTTTGGAAGCAGTCAGCGATTTAGTGAAACGAGAAATTCGCGATCTAGACAAAGTAATTTATGTTTTTGTTGACCATTTCGAAACCATAAAAGATAGCGAAATTCGACTGTTAGTATTCATCCTTAGTAATTAAATTACCTTTAAAATGAGACAAATCCGGACTTGCTGGGACTTGGCGTTCTCCCGTAAAGCTTACTAAAGTGGAAATCAAACCAGAGTCAGCCTGACGCTGGCCTTCTGCCACCCCTTCTCAACCACTTTCAAATGGCTGACGATGATTTTTATGTCTTCTTATGTCAGATATGACCCAAAAATTGGTATTTAAAATACCATCTGTCAGAGGGCCTAAACCATCTGTTTTTTGAAATTCTCAAACTTTGATAGGGCGTATCTCGATAAGCAGTAAGGTTACGGGAAAATTTATTAAGTTAAAAATTGTTGAAAATTGTATGCCCTACAATATTGAATAAAGTGTGTTTTGTCATAAAACGCTTAGTTTAGGACTTATAGGCAAAAAACCGAAAATCAGCTTGGTTTTTCGCCCCTCCTGAGGGTAGCACAGATTTCTCGAGTTCGAAAAATTAAGAGAGTCATCCCACCATAGCCCCGAACAAACTATAAAAGTGTCGTTAAGTTCCCAATTTCTTCCAGCAGACCCTCTTTTTTTTTGCTCTGGCGACTGGACTACATCATCAACATAAAAAAAAATAATAAAAAAAAATCTTGATGCTAAATATCCAGGTGTTAACCCTGTTTTATTGCAGAAAATAAAACGTTTGTCATAAAGTAATAAATGGAAATATTAGAAAAGGAAATATACAGCTGAAGAGAATCGTTTAGACATGTTTTATTTCCCCAGCTATGCTCATGAACTATTTAAAAGCTTTCTTTTTTATTGAAGATATTTCTTTAATGCGCTTCTTTATCACTCTATTTGTATAAAAACTGATGAAATTTGGGCTTCAACTTCTGGAAAGAAGAAGAAATGTCAATTAAGCAAAGAAAAAAGATTGCAATATCCAAGATCGTTTTTTAAATTCATCCTACTCTGAGTTTATTTGAATAAATTAAATTTTAATTCCAATTGAAAAGTTGAGTGGGATGCTTCAAATCCCCTATGAATAAAATTATAATATATTACAATATATACTGACAATTTTAGCCGGATCCTATAAGTTTAGTAAAGATAGCTTCTGTGGGATAAAAAAAAAAGTGTTTTGATCACGAATATACAGGGTTTATTTTGACCTGACGAAAAAAAGTAACAAATTAAACCCCCCTTAGATTTGAACAAAGAATCGATTGGGAACAATACATTTTGGATTTGACTTACAGGGTGCTCCTGAACCTTACTTTGTTATTTTACATACAAACCCTATGTTTTCACGGTCAAAATTGATGCTGCGCATTGTTTTAAATACATTTTACTTAAAGCACTTTTTTGATAGGATCAACCGTTTTGGCGTTATTGACACTTAAAGTGGACCAGTAATTCGTAACTCCAGAACGGTTGGTCCTAGCAAAAAAATGTATTAAGTAAAATTTGCTGGAAATCAAAAATTAAATTGATTTTTGTCGTCGAAACATAAGATTTGATATAAAATAAGGAAGTTAGGTTCGTTTCGGAGCTCCCTGTATGTCGAATCAAAAAGTTATCGATGCCAATCGATTTCTAGCTAAAATCCAAGGGGGGTTTACTTCAATACTTTTTTTCTTCGGGTCAAAAGTTTGGCAGATAATCGACTCAAGCTGGCACACCTTCAAGCCTCCATCGCAACCTCAAAATAGTTTTATTCTTTTAGGTTGTAAAAAGTTAAACAGAAAGATCAAATCAGGATAATAAACTTAAAAATAGTCATAAAAAAGAGTTTTTATGATGTGTGGTAATTTCCTTCTTTGAAAATTCAACGTTTTAGGTTTCCAGAGATCCCCACCCACGTCCCAACTTTTTATTTATTCATTTTTTTAATCACTCATGTTATATAAAATCATTATAAAGAAATTTAAAAAAAAAATCCATCTTACCAGTTGATTACGTCCTTTCTATTGTCCAACCGCTTGGGATTATCCATTGATTAACGGTTAATCTCTGAAATAATTACTTTCACCCTGAATTTTATTTATACCTTGTGTGGTGGGTGGTGATTGCGAAGGGGAGAATTTCAGTTGCCAGAGGATAAAAGAGATGTCGCTTTTAATTTGGAAAGGGGTGAAGGAAGTCCTTCATTTTTATCGACAACATAACGACCACCCCAGTCTATGTTAATCCTCGTTAAGTGCTTTCTTTTCCCCCTCATGAAAATTGTTTGCCACGTTTTTAAATTGGATTACAACTGAATAAAACTGATATATACAGGGTGTTCCAGTTTTGGACTTTTGGTCCTATGAGAAATTTTAAGTAAAAGTTAAAGGAAATCAAGTGTAAAATCGATTTCTTTTGTCAAAACATAAGGTCCGCACTCAAATTAACGAAGTTAGGGTCGTTCTTGAACACCCTGTATGTCAGATCCAAAAGTTATTGATGCTAATCGATTCCTCGTTCAAAATTAAGGGGGGTTTACTTCATTACTTTTTTTCGTAAAGTCAAAAGTCTGGCAGATAATCGGAAATATTTTATTAAAAAAACGCACATTTTTGACTTAATCGAAAATTCGTTTAAATATTTAGAAACAAAGAGTAGAGATAATAGTAGAATAGTAAAAAGAATTTTTAGAACTATTTTTAGCAATACTTTGAACGTTTTTCGACCAGAGATTGCAGAGCCAGATTTTGACAAGAAAAGGCGCTTTTTAGCCAAATTTTTAGCCTTTTTGACAAGAAAAGACACTTTTCAGTCTAATTTCGAACGTTTTTGGGTAAAAAAAGACTCTTTTAGCCAGCTTTTGACCCTTTTTTGACAAGTAAAGGCACTTTTTTAGGCATATTTTTATACTTTTTTACAAGAAAAGACACTTTTTAGCATACTTTCGAACGTTTTAGAAAAGAAAAAAGACTCTTTTAGCCTGATTTTGACCCTTTTTGACAAGAAGAGGCACTTTTTCAGCCATATTTTTGGCCTTTTTGACAAGAAAAGACACTTTTCAGACTAAATTCGAACGTTTTTGAAAAGAAAAAAGACTCTTTTAGCCTGATTTTGACCCTTTTTGACAAGAAAAGGCACTTTTTCAGCCATATTTTTGGCCTTTTTGACAAGAAAAGACACTTTTCAGACTAAATTCGAACGTTTTTGAAAAGAAAAAAGACTCTTTTAGCCTGATTTTGACCCTTTTTGACAAGAAAAGGCACTTTTCAGCCATATTTTTGGCCTTTTTGACAAGAAAAGACACTTTTCAGACTAAATTCGAACGTTTTTGAAAAGACTCTTTTAGCCAGATTTTGACCCTTTTTGACATATTTCGACCCTTTTTTGACCAGAGAAGACGCCTTTTAGCCAGATTTTGACCCTTTTAGACCAAAAAAGGCACATTTTCGGCCATAGTTTTGGCCTTTTTGACAAAAAAAAGACACTTTTCAGACTAAATTCGAACGTTTTTGAAAAGAAAAAAGACTGTTTTAACCAGATTTTGACCCTTTTTTACAAGAAAATTCACTTTTTCAGCCATATTTTTGGCCTTTTTGACAAGAAAAGACACTTTTCAGACTAAATTCGAACGTTTTTGAAAAGAAAAAAGACTCTTTTAGCCAGATTTTGACCCTTTTTGACATATTTCGACCCTTTTTTGACCAGAGATGACGCCTTTTTAGCCAGATTTTGACCCTTTTTGACCAAAAAAGGCACATTTTCGGACATAGTTTTGGCCTTTTTGACAAGAAAAGACACTTTTCAGACTAAATTCGAACGTTTTTGAAAAGAAAAAAGACTCTTTTAGCCAGATTTCGACCCTTTTTGACATATTTCGACCCTTTTTTGACCAGAGATGACGCCTTTTTAGCCAGATTTTGACCCTTTTTGACCAAAAAAGGCACATTTTCGGACATAGTTTTGGCCTTTTTGACAAGAAAAGACACTTTTCAGACTAAATTCGAACGTTTTTGAAAAGAAAAAAGACTCTTTTAGCCAGATTTTGACCCTTTTTTACAAGAAAATTCACTTTTTCAGCCATATTTTTGGCCTTTTTGACAAGAAAAGACACTTTTCAGACTAAATTCGAACGTTTTTGAAAAGAAAAAAGACTCTTTTAGCCAGATTTTGACCCTTTTTGACATATTTCGACCCTTTTTTGACCAGAGATGACGCCTTTTTAGCCAGATTTTGACCCTTTTTGACCAAAAAAGGCACATTTTCGGACATAGTTTTGGCCTTTTTGACAAGAAAAGACACTTTTCAGACTAAATTCGAACGTTTTTGAAAAGAAAAAAGACTCTTTTAGCCAGATTTTGACCCTTTTTGACATATTTCGACCCTTTTTTGACCAGAGATGACGCCTTTTTAGCCAGATTTTGACCCTTTTTGACCAAAAAAGGCACATTTTCGGACATAGTTTTGGCCTTTTTGACAAGAAAAGACACTTTTCAGACTAAATTCGAACGTTTTTGAAAAGAAAAAAGACTCTTTTAGCCAGATTTTGACCCTTTTTGACATATTTCGACCCTTTTTTGACCAGAGAAGACGCCTTTTAGCCAGATTTTGACCCTTTTTGACCAAAAAAGGCACATTTTCGGCCATAGTTTTGGCCTTTTGGACAAGAAAAGACACTTTTCAGACAAAATTCGAACGTTTTTGAAAAGAAAAAAGACTCTTTTAGCCTGATTTTGACCCTTTTTGACAAGAAAAGGCACTTTTTCAGCCATATTTTTGGCCTTTTTGACAATTAAAGACACTTTTCAGACTAAATTCGAACGTTTTTGAAAAGAAAAAAAGACTCTTTTAGCCTGATTTTGATCCTTTTTGACATATTTCGACCCTTTTTTGACCAAAAAAGGCACTTTTTTACCCAGATTTTGAGCAAAACTTTTACAAAATTTCGAACCTACGATCTCCTACTTACTGGGCAGACGCTCTAAAATTTATAAAAATATAAAATAACCCTGAATATCTTGAGTTTGACCAACCATTTTGCATCTCAATACTGTTCTGCTATGACATACAATGAAAAATTGTTATTATTTGTTTTTTTAATTTTTAAAATTGATATCCAGCATAAAGCGATGTTTATGTTCGTTCAAATAGGAGTTTTATTAAGCAATTTAGAAAAGGGATCGTTAAAAAGGATTCGCTTAAGCTTGGAGGAGGGCCGTTTGGAAAGAAAACAAGGAGTTACGCCGGAAACTCGGTTTATTGAAAGACTATTTTCCACTTGAATCTTCAAAGGCCACCTGTTGAAAGCTAGATGTACTCTGGTTAAATTTTTATGTCTCACATTATTTATAGGGGCGTTCCCGAAGAAAAGGGAGCCCGAGAGGGATTAGGGCCTTACAGAAAAAACCTTTTAATCGCAATAACTTCTCAAATTCGAAAAGGACCATTTTGAAAAAGCTTACTTTTGCTAAATATTTTATGTTTTCTTTTTTTTTGTTTCAGGTACTTTTGAAAAAGGTTTTGCAGTAGCTGTAAGTAAAAATTACCCCAAAACAGTATTTTTTGAATTTTAAACTTTTTTTTTTTTATCTGTTGAACGTTTAAAAATTAAATTTTGAAGTATAACATTAAAATGGATGAGATATTGACTCCATTTTGAAAAAGGTATTCAGCAGCCAGGATATAAATTCGTGACCTGGTTTACGATATTCACTAATTTTTCTTTTATCACGAAATTGGCTATTTTATTTAGTATAAAATTAGAAAAATGTTCTGAAATAAAAAATAAAAAAGGGTAATTCATTGCGTTGTGGAAATAACTAATTAAAAAAATTATAATTTTATTTATAATTTTAAGTTCAATAATCATAAAATACTTCATCACAAAACATGACAAACATGATAGGAATTGCATGGTAAATTTTTGAAAATAGTTTTAACTTAGAGCTTTATTGTAAATTTAAGGGTCGAGAGTTTTATATAATATTGGATTTTTTATATAATATATAATATATATGATATATGATATATGATATATGATATATGATATATGATATATGATATATGATATATGATATATGATATATGATATATGATATATGATATATGATATATGATATATGATATATGATATATGATATATGAATCTAATTATTCATTTTCGAGGTGACCGCACCTCAGGATTACAATCGTAATAAATTGGGAAAATAAATCAGGAAAAGTTAAATAAGATTCAAAAATTGGCTCCCGGACGGGAATCGAACCCGCGTCTTCGAATTGGTACTCCAACGTGCTATCCATTACACCACCGAGAACTGATAATGAATGGATAACATTTCGGGAAGACAATCGACAGCTTTCGTTTTTTCAACCGTTTGGCGCCAATTTTCAAATCTCTTCAACTTTTCATTCATTATTTGGTAAATTCAAATATTCCCGCCTGAAAGTCCTTCGGTGGTGTAATGGATAACACGTTGGAGTACCAATTCGAAGACGCGGGTTCGATTCCCGTCCGGGAGCCAATTTTTGAATCTTATTTAACTTTTCCTGATTTATTTTCCCAATTTATTACGATATGATATATGATATATGATGTATAATATATAATATACAATATATAATATATAATATATAATATATAATATATAATATATATATATAATATATAATATATAATATATAATATATAATATATAATATATAATATATAATATATAATATATAATATATAATATATAATATATAATATATAATATATAATATATAATATATAATATATAATATATAATATATAATATATAATATATAATATATAATATATAATATATGAAAATGTGATTTTTTTTCTCCTCTCTACTCTTAAATTATACAATGGAAAAATTCATTTTTAGTTTCCTCATCGTCCATTGAACCGAAAAGCAATCTAGTTCACGATTTGACACGTTTTATTTATTTTCAAAGCGTTCAATTTCACGTGATAGCCCCCTCCCCCTGTTTAATTTTGAGTTTTATACTGTATTGTTTTTAGTACTGGCTTAGTAGGCTTTTCTTTCTTTCTTTTTTTTTCATAACAGGTGAAAAGGCTTTATCAGTCTGGCAACGGGGGACGGTGCGGGAAGGTACGCTAAGAAAAAGTAAAAATCCACACAATAAGCATATAAAATAATCACTCGTAAGCTCAATTCCGCATCGTCACCATGCAAATTCATCATTAGACGTTGCAAAAATTTTTCAATAGTTTTTGTTTACCTATAAACCATGTTTATTCACGCATTTTATCATATTTTGTGGCCATAATTAACCAATGTTTTGCAACGTCTACTATAAGCTTCGTGAATGTGCTTTTAAACAAGTGCATGTTTATTTTTAATCATTTTCACACTATAATTTTTTACTTTTTAACTAATTATCAGTCTATAAAAATTAATTTTAAGGTTTTACATAAAACCGTCAATATATCAAGTTCCTTTGATAATTTGACATTTCCGGTGCCAGATTTGAAATCAAATCTGAAATTGTCTGTTTTTAGGGCTTTGTGGTTATCAAAAGTGGTTAAAAACTATCATTTCGTATGTAAAATTTAACGCTGATTCCAAATCTGGCATCTGAAATTTTAAATCATTAAGGGAATTTAAGATATTGACGGTTTATGTGGAAAAAAACCCAAGAAAACTGGTTTTACTCATTTTAGTATGCCATTTAACCCAATTTTTCGACATACTAAATCGAACCACCTTGTCGAAAAATGATCAATAAAAAAGTTTTACAGAGTGAAAATATTTTGTGCTTCATTTTATAAAATAATTTGATTTTAGTTCGACCAAAGTCGTAGAAGTGCCGCGGATAACTTTTTTTTAAACACTATAAGCCTTTATTGCACGCGAAAAGGTTTCAGAAGTGGAAAAAACGTTTGATTCAGCCTAATTTTGAGTAAATTCTTGGCCAAAATCACGACACTACAGATTTCTCATTTTCTGGGCTAAATACTTTGTCACGTTGAAAACCGCCATCGACCGTTCATTTGTCCGCAGTAGGATGGTGCAGGGACCAAATGTCAACGTCCAAATGTCGACCATTTTTGCAATATACTCTAAGGATGCATTTTTATAAGTTCCATTTAGGAGAGAAGAATACTAGAACTTTTCAGGAGAGGGGATTGAAGTTGATAATATGTATCAACAGCAACGATATGCCTGAAAAAAAATTTTCTTTTAATACAAATAAATACTTCCACTCAAAATAAAAATATGGGACCACTTGGAAAATGAGCTGAAATGGTTAAATAATATTATATTATTTAAAAAAAATTTTTTTTTTAGTTTTTGAGCTCGAAAACTGAAAAAATTTGAAGATTAGGACATTTTTAAACATGACGGAGGAATGACAACTTGGATTTATTACCCTAAACAAGAAGAAAACGACTCGAAATGTTCATTTCATGTGGACTCCGAAACAATAAATTCGACCGTTCATTACATGGCTAAAACGAATTCATTAGTGGAAATCGTTTACGCTATTTGAGTGATAAAAAGTCCCTCTAGAGAGATACATTCGGGTTTAATTGAAGTTTTCAATGTAAGGCAATGGAGCCCGACGTCAATCGATTTCTGACCTTGTTTCCTATTCGAATGACCTCGTTTGAAATGCAATCGATGCAAAATTTATACTTTTGCAACGTCCTCAATCCCCTCGGGGGCTTCTCACTCCCCTCAAATATCGACGTATCGTTCGACATGGATCATTAATTTCGTACCCTTATCGCATGGGAAAAAAATGCTTTGGTCAAGTGTGGATGAAAAAGCCTTTTTTATCTACTTGGCCCTTTTTGGTAGGGTAATAAAGGTTCAAAATTAGGTCAAAAAGTACATTTTCTTGATTAATAGGATCAAAATCTGAATGAAAAGGGTATTTTCTTGACAAAAAGAGTCGAAATGTGGTTGAAAAGGGTCTTTTCTTGTCGAAAAAGTTCTTAATTAGGCTGTAAGGTGTCTTTTTTTTTTATTGAAAAGGCTCAAAATATGGCTAAAAAGGGTCTTTTCTTGTCAAAAAGGGTCTTTTCATGTCAAAAAGGGTCTTTACATGTCAAAAAGGGTCTTTTCATGTCAAAAAGGGTCTTTCCTTGTCAAAAAGGCTCAAAATCTGGCTAAAAATTGTCATTTCTTGTGGAAAAACGTTCTAAATTAGGCTCAAAAGTGTCTTTTTTTGTTTAAAGGCTCAAAATATGGCTAAAAAGGGTCTTTTCTTGTCAAAAAGGGTCTTTTATTGTCAAAAAAAGGGCTTTTCTTGTCAAAAAAGAGTCTTTTCTTGTCAAAAAGAGTCTTTTCTTGTCAAAAAGAGTCTTCTCTTGTCCAAAAGGGTCTTTTCTTGTCACAAAGGGTCTTTTCTTGCCAAAAAGGGTCTTCTCATGTAAAAAAGGTTCAAAATCTGGCTATAAGGGTCTTTTCTTGTCGAAAAACGTTCTAAATTAAGCTCAAAAGTGTCTTTTTTATTAAAAAGGCTCAACATATGGCTAAAAAGGCTCAAAATATGGCTAAAAAGTGTCTTTCCTTGTCAAAAAGGATTAAAATCTGGCCAAAAAGGGTCTTTTCTTGTCGAAAAACGTTCAAAATTTGGCTGAAAAGTGTCTTTCCTTGTCAAAAAGTGTCAAAATCAGGCTGAAAAATTCCTTTTCTTATTTAAAAAAGGTTCAAAATCAGGCTGAAAATGGTCTTTTCATGTCAAAGAGGGTCAATATCTGTCTGAAAGGTATCTTTATTTGTCAAAATCCGGTCAAAATGGGTCTTTTCTCATCAAAAAAGGTTCAAATTTAATCTGAAATGGATCTTTTTATGTCAAAAAGGTTCCAAATCTGTCTAAAAAGTGTCTTTCCTTGCCAAAAAGGGAGAAAATCTAGCTGAAAAGGGAATTTTCGGATTTAAAATTGGAGTCGAAAAAACCGGCCTTTACAAATTGGTACGTTGGAAAAAGTACAAAGCGCTTCATAGAAGAAGAGTTCGTGATTACATTTTCAAAACTGCCTCGAGGGACGTTCCTTCTGATAGCAACATTATTAGTCTCAGATGTCTTTTTCTTTTAGAGACAATTTGTCAAACGGGAAACATTTCCAAAAATATACAATAAAGTACCATGGATAAATTACTCTATTCCGTTTTTTAGAGGATTTCTTAAATAAAAGAGCTATTAAGGATCATAAAATTAGTTTAAAAAAAGTTAAGTGTATTTATATGTGGCCGAGTGGAGTAGGAGTGCGACACTTAGGACGCTCAAGGTCATGGAGTCAAATCTAGAAATTCAGAATCATGTTTCTCATTTTCAAAAACGCGCCCTAAAAAAATGGTTCATTTTTAAACATCGATATCTCCTGAACGGCTGGACCGATGTTAGCTTTTGAAAACTCATTAGACGCAAAATTAAATAATCTTTCTTCTTTTACTTAGTAGTTATGTCGCTAAAACGCATTATTTTAGCGCTAGAGATCAAAAACTGAAAAAGCGCCAATTTTTTTGAGATCTCTGCTCCCTTAAATAAAATGGGTCATCTTTGAACATCTATATCTCCTGAACGGCTTGACCGATTTTAGCTTTTGAAAGCTCATAAGACGCAAAATTAAATAATCTTTCTTTTTTTACTTAGTAGTTAAGTCGCTAAAACGCATTATTTTAGCGTTAGAGATAAAAAACTGAAAAAGTGCCAATTTTGGTTTTTTTTAATTGTATCTCTGCTCCCTTAGAAAAAAAATTGGTCATCTTTGAACATCGATATCTCCTGAACGGCTGAACCGATTTTAGCTTTTGAAAGCTCATAAGACGCAAAATTGAATAATCTTTCATTATTTACTTCGTGGTTAAGTCGCTAAAACGAATTTTTTTAGCGCTAGAGATCAAAAACTGAAAAGTTCCAATTTTAGGTTTTTTTATTGTATCACTGCTCCCTTAAAAAAAAAGTTGGTCATCTTTGAACATCGATATCTCCTTAACGGCTAGACCGATATTAGTTTTTGAAAGCTTATAAGACGCAAAATTAAATAATATTTCTTTTTTTACTTTGTAGTTAAGTCGCTAAAATGCATCGTTTTAGCGCTAGAGGTCAAAAACCAAAAAAAGTTTTAAAACCAAAAAAAGTTAGTCGAGCTTGGGAACCCTGAATAATGGTGAAGAAAATTGAGATATTTGAATAAAAGTTGATATTTTGAAAAAGCTAATTTTTAAGGTCTTCTTGAATAATGAAAATGTGTCACAATATTAACAATAATAGTTTAATATATGAAAGAAAGTGGAGATAATAGAAGCTCGGTTTTTGTTTGAACTGTAAAGCACTTTGTGAATAACTCGTTGTGCCGGAACAAGTTGGGCGGCGGGCGGGGAGAGACCTTGTGTAAAAATAATATTTACGATTTACCCCCTTCTCCAGGTGCACACTTACGTTGAGGAACCAGGGATCGATATTAAGAGGGTGACCTCCCTTCCCGCTTCCACCGCCAGAACCTCCCGCCCCCCTCGCCAACCCACTAGCCGTCATCCCAAACCCATGGAACCAACCTTAGCTCCATCCATCCACCGCGTCTATCCATCACTTAAGCCTACACAGCTCCTTCCATCTAAAAAAAGGAGGAAAAACTTTTTTCCAGAAACCAACCTAATAATCAAGAGTTTCAATATGTTTTAGGGAGGAAAAGTAACTTAAATCGATATATTCCCTTGATGCATAATTTATCGTGGTCTTCAATATTCAGATCCTCAAACATGAATCTTTTTTTTATAGTTCAAACTGTATTTCCAGTTAAATCCCATTTAAATGAGTGCTTTCCGATAATCCTGGTTGCTAAACTAGTGACTTTATGCATCATGAAAGCGATAGAAATCCACCTCAATTTTCCATATTTTCCCTCCGCCTTAAAAACCGTCCAAAATTGGAAGTTTTTTCAGTTTTTCTTCGCTAGCTCCAAAATAATGCATTTTAGCGACTTGACCACAAAGTAAATAATGAAAGATTATTAAATTTTGTGTCTGATGAGCTTTTAAGAGTCAAAATCGGTCCAGCCGTTTAGGAGATATCGATTTTCAAAGATGACCAATTGTTTTTTTTAAGGGAGCAGAGATCTCAAAAAAAACCAAAATTGTGGACTTTTTTCAGTTTTGATCTCTAGCGCCAAAAAAATGCGTTTTAGCGACTTGAACACGAAGTAAAAAAAGAAATATTATTAAATTTTGTGTCTGATGAGCTTTTGAAAGTTAAAATCGGTCAAGCCGTTCAGGAGATATTGATGTTCAAAGATGACCAATTTTTTTTTAAGGAAGCAGAGATCTCAAAAAAACCAAAATTGACACTTTTTTCAGTTTTTGATCTCTAGCGCCAAAAAAATGCGTTTTAGCGACTTGAACACGAAGTAAAAAAAGAAATATTATTAAATTTTGTGTCTGATGAGCTTTTGAAAGTTAAAATCGGTCAAGCCGTTCAGGAGATATTGATGTTCAAAGATGACCAATTTTTTTTTAAGGAAGCAGAGATCTCAAAAAAACCAAAATTGACACTTTTTTCAGTTTTTGATCTCTAGGGCTAGAACAATGCGTTTTAGCGACTTAATCACTGAGTAAAAAAAGAAAGATTATTAAATTTTGCGTCTAATGAGCTTTCTAAAGCTAAAATCGGTCCAGCCGTTCAGGAGATATTGATGTTCAAAAATGATCCTATATTTTAAGGTCCGGTTTTTGATAAAATTGCTCAATTTACTATACATTTACGTCTCTCAAGGGAGAACGGATGGCCCTAAACAGCCGGTATTAGTCTTTTTTCCCCTCGCAAAACTTTAATAAAAAAAATTCATTTAATTGCATAATGCATTTTTTGAAAGGAAAGTCGGAATTAGGTTAAAACGATTTTTTTTTCCTTTGTAAGAAAGTAAAGTGAGGGGAAAATCAATTTTCCATTTCGTGAATTTCGGCCGAGATGAAATAACGTTTCGATAATTGTCTAAATTAAGAGGAAAAAGGTTGCCATTTTTTTCTTTTTCTTCTTTAAATTAAAAAATCTTCAAAGAGGATTTTTTTAATGCCAATTCTTCACTAACTAAGGGAGGACGGGTTACTTCATTTCAGGACAGACATTTTTTGATTATCAAAATTTCGTTTAAATGAGTAGTATAAAAAAAATATTATATATATATATATATATATATATATAATATATATATATATATATATATATTTATATATATATATATATATAAAGAGAGATAAAAAGATAGAGAGAAAGAGATAAAAAGAGTTATAGAGATTTTAACTTAAAAAAAAATAAAATAAAATAAATAAAAAAATTCGTAAAAAATTTTCTATTGCAGTTATAAAATTTTTTTCTTTTTTGAAAATTTAAAGGACAAAT
Organism: Orius laevigatus; assembly: GCA_018703685.1. Taxonomy (NCBI): domain Eukaryota; kingdom Metazoa; phylum Arthropoda; class Insecta; order Hemiptera; family Anthocoridae; genus Orius; species Orius laevigatus. The sequence continues at coordinate 41,665 of JAGWEN010000701.1, forward strand.
AGCCCTACAAAATGCCACCAGCCTGATTTCCATATCATAAAAATTAGGATTTATATAGACGTTTTTCCAAAAAACCGAAAAAAAAAAACCAAATTTTTATACCAGTTAAAGAGCACCAATCATATCGCCCTAATAACAGTATAAAGAATAACCATTTTTGAATAAATTGGCGTTAGTCCGGTGTCTCTAACTTAATTTCTTCAGGATTCACACATTTTTGAAACAAAAAAATCAAATTCTCTCCCATTTTGTGACGTCACTTTATAAGGAAAAACTTTTCATTTTTTGGGCTAAAATGACCTGTCATGATGGTAAAAAGACTGTAGGTAAAGCACATTTTTATATATGGCTAGTAAGAAGTTTTTATATTCGTTTTTTTGGCTTTAAATGTTGTTGTGGATCACTTTTTTCATCAGAATTTTAAGACGATGGATTATAAAAAAACGGTTTGAATTTGTTTTGTTTTAGAAAAAGACCCTTACCCGATCGACGCTTTGCCGACATGCAACCACGCTCTCGCCGTCTGCCAGAAGGACGAAGCCTGCGTCGAAATTTACGATCACTTCAAAACCCAGTGCAAAGTACGAGATGGCAAATGTCACATGGAAGACAGGTAACTATTCTTTCTATTCTATTCCCTTTAAACGTTCATTTGAAAACTTTCAAGTGGATCCCTCAAAAGGGCATAAGTAAACACGATTATTAAAACGGTACAACTTTGAGAAATTCAAACTACTTCAAGAATATTCATGCTCCTTGAATAATATTGCGAAAATTCAATATTCAATTACGAACATAACTGTTTTACACAAAGGAATCTTTGTAATTCTAATGACCTCAACTTTAAATATCTGCTATATCGAAGTATCTCGAAACTAACAGCTCATAAATAATCAAAATTATAGAAAATTCAAAATTTTGTGATTTTTAATTTTTATAATTTTCGATACTTGTGATAAATTGAGGTCAAATGTTAATTCACCATAAGTACTGAATGTAAAAGGTAGTAATATAATACGCGGGGGAACGATGAAGGTTTTAATTAAAATATGCTACCTCTTCAGTCTCGTTAAACAGAGCATCGTGGAAAATTAAATCATCTATCGAACTATATGGGACACTTTGATGTAAAAATGTTGAAACACTATTGCTTTCAAACTTAAATGGAGTGAAAAAGACGATTTTATGGGTGCTCCAGAACGACCCTAACTTTCTTATTTTATATCGAATCCTATGTTTTGACGATAAAAATCAATTTTATTTTTGATTTCCAGTAAATTTTACTTAGTACGTTTTTTTGATAGGACCAGCCGTTCTGGAGTTACGAATTACTGGTCCACTTTAAGTGTAAATAACGCCAGAACGATTGTCATATAAAAAAAATTTTTTAAGTAAAATTTACTAAAAATTAAGCGTAAAATTGATTCCTGTTGTCAAAACACAGGGTTCGTACTCAAAATAACGAAGTTTGGGTCGTTCTGGAGCACCCTGGACGTCATATACAAAAGTTATTGTTTTTAATCGATTCTTTGCTCAAATCTAAGGTGGGTTTACTTCGATATTTTTTTTCGTCAGGTCAAAAGTCTGGCCAAAAATCAAGTCCCAAATTGGCACTTCGATTTTCATGTTTTTTGATAGAAACTAGAAATCCGGTAAATGTTTAATAAAAAGCACACTTTATCAAAAATTCATTTAAATATTCTAAAAGTGCTTAAAAAACCACGTTTTTTTGTAAAAAAAAGTTAAGTTTCATTGAGTAGAAAGGGAGTTATAGAGGTTTAAAGTTAAAAATGGAATGTTATAACTAAAAATTATATTTTTAAAAAAATGACATTCGTGACGTTCCTGATTGCATTTTTTATTTTGTTTGCCATTACTCATTATTCTATTTTCTTTTTTTTAAATTGATCTACTTACCACTAAAATATTTAAACCTACATAACTTTCAAATCCTACTAGAAAAAAGAGCTTCCAATGTCCATAATTTGTTGGTTTTTCAGTTCACCAAAAAATTTTGCTCAGGAAAAAAATAATTAAGTAAATCATTTTCGTAATGACTGTTAAAAGATTGATGTCGAAAAGATAAAAGAAAAAAAGGGAGTTGGAGGCAATTAATTAAGATGATAGCCTTAGTTAGGTCTGTTTGCGTGGAATGTTTAATTGCGATAGAGGTAAAGAAAGAGTTGGGAGGTCGTGGGGGGTGACGGTGGGGGGTGGAGGATGGTAGGGGTGGAGAGAGTGCGACTTAATAATAAGAAAGTACCCACCACTCGAACGTTTGCTCTTAGTTAGGGAATCCTCTGATGGACTTTTGTTGGGTTTGCGGAAAACTCGCCTGGGAAAACGGCAAAGTACACATCTCCGTCAACAAGGAGTAAACAAAAAAGGGAGTCACTTTAATGACCTAAAAACCAAAAGATGAAAAACAAAAGAAAAAAAAACTCCAAAGGCTTTTCACAAGAAAACGCTCGGTAGATGAATAAATTAAAATAATAACGGGTCATTGATTCGCGTCTTAAAATAGAAAGGTCAAAAGTTACCAGAGTCCGTTTTCCAAGACCGTTTATATTGAGTTTTATGAGCTGATTGGCTAATCAAAGAATTGTTTCGTTTTTTTTTTTTTTTTTTTTTTCTTTCCATCAGATCAAACAAAACGTTCGAATCTAACGACACAAAAGAAATAAACTGGCAATCACTGAACCCTTTTACTTTGAAGGCTAAAAATAGAAACATTTTGACAAAATCATAAAGCATTATAACTTTTTTGTCTCCTTTTTACGATAGAACGGGGAGATCTACCCGTTTCCGCACTAGTGATCGTAAAAACGGGTAGGTTTTTCCGTACCCCTAACTACTCGTAAAACGGGTAGATCTTTCCTTTTCCGCAATACGTAAAACAGGTAGATCTTTCCATTTCTAGAATCTTAAAGGGGTAGATCTTTCCTTTTCCGCACTATTAAAACAGGTAGATCTTTCCTTTTCCGCAATACGTAAAACAGGTAGATCTTTCCATTTCTAGAATCTTAAAGGGGTAGATCTTTCCTTTTCCGCACTATTAAAACAGGTAGATCTTTCCTTTTCCGCAATACGTAAAACAGGTAGATCTTTCCATTTCTAGAATCTTAAAAGGGGTAGACCTTTCCTTTTCCGCAGTATAAAAACGGGTAGATCTTTCCTTTTCCGCAATACGTAAAACATGTAGATCTTTTCGTTTCTAGAATCTTAAAAGGGGTAGATTTTCCCTTTTCCAAAGTAGTAAAACAGGTAGATCTTTCCGTTCTAAAATCTTAAAAGGGGTAGATCTTTCCTTTTCCGCAATACGTCAAACAGGTAGATCTTTCCATTTCTAGAATCTTAAAAGGGATAGATCTTTCCTTTTCCGCACTATTAAAACAGGTAGATCTTTCCTTTTCTGAAATACGTAAAACAGGTAGATTTTAGAACATTTCTAGAATCTTAAAAGGGCTAGATCTTTCCTTTTCAGCACTATTAAAACAGGAAGATCTTTCCTTTTCCGCACTATTAAAACAGGTAGATCTTTCCTTTTCCGCACTATTAAAACAGGTAGATCTTTCCTTTTCCGCAATACGTAAAACAGGTAGATCTTTCCATTTCTAGAATCTTAAAATGGGTAGATCTTTCCTTTTCCGCAATACGCAAAATAGGTAGATCTTTCCGTGCCTAGAATCTTAAAAGGGGTAGATCTTTCATTTTCCGCACTATTAAAACAGATAGATCTTTCCTTTTCCGCAATACGTAAAACATGTAGATCTTTCCATTTCTAGAATCTTTAAATGCGTAGATCTTTCCTTTTCCGCACTAGTAAAACGGGTAGATCTCCTTTTCCGCACAAGTAAAACGGGTAGATCATTCCTTTTCCGCAATACGTAAAACAGGTAGATCTTTCCGTTTCTAGAATCTTAAAAGGGGGGGTAGATCTTTCCTTTTCCGCACTAATAAAACAGGTAGATCTTTTCGTTTCTAGAATCTTAAAAGGGGTAGATCTTCCCTTTTCCACACTAGTATAAAAAATTATTAATTATTAATTTAATTATAAATTATTAATTTATTTTTAAGAAACTAAAATTGTTTTTGATTTATTGTAATTTACATATATATGAAGAAGGCATGTAGTCTTTTAATGGGAGCATGCCAAAATAAAGTTTCTTAAAAAAAAAAAAAAACTAGTAAAAAAGGTAGATCTTTCCGTTTCTAGAATCTTAAAAAGGGTAGATCTTCCCGCATCCTTACTCGTAAATCGGGCAAAACCGTAAAACGGGTTTTTTCAGCCAAAAAAAAAAAAATGTCCAGATTTTCAACAATAATTTATTCTTTTTTTTGGCAGAAGTTTAATTTGGTATGATGAAACAATAAATAATTTTATAAATTGAAAAATATAATTGTTTCGTTTCCTAAATTCGTGAAAACAATGAAATGATGTAACGAGTATAATATAATGGCTTTGATTGTTAAATCAATTGAACTTGAACTGTTTTCCTATCGGGATTGGAGTCAAATGGGTTTGTTTAAGGGCTCCTCCCATTTTCGGCAAGCCCATCAACCGTGTGCAACATTGTTTGTAATAATACCAATTTAATCGAGTGCTAATCAAACTCTGTTTGGCTAACGTAAAACTACTCAGAATTTACCCCAACTGGACAAATTAAAGTGCTACAAACATCATTGTTGCCCGGCTTTACTTTAAATCCTCCATATACAGGTCAGTTTGAATAAACGTTTATTGGAAAGTCCAGAAAAAAAAAAATTTAACACAAGTCTTTCATGTTATGAACTAATCTAGACATTGGGAGCTCCCTTAAAATGAAAACCAGTCATCTTATACATCATATACAGTGACTCACGAAATTGATCACATCCCATGCAAAAATTGACGTTTCATACGTTATCCTAAATAAAAAATTTTTAATTTTACTAAATAGGTTTCTAAAATGTTATTTGGGTATCTAACTACAGGAAAATATAAATTTATTGCACACAAAAAAAAATTTATTAAACTTATTTACATGGTAATTTGAAATATTTACAAGTGATCAATTGTTTGACTTAGCCAAAAGTATGCATTTAATACTTAGTGTACCCCCCTTTAGCGTCCAGGACGGCTTTTAAACGTCTCGGCATACTATTTACCAATTTGGCACATTGTTCGGTGGTAATTTTGTGCCAATTTTCAACAACATTTTCCCACAATTGCTGCGTACTGGTTGCTCTACCAGTGAAATCAGCGACCGACTTTTTAAGCTGAGCCCAAAGGTTTTCGATAGGGTTTAAGTCCGGGGATTGAGGAGGCCAATCCAGAACAGTGATTTTATAATCTTCTAACCACTTTTTAGTAACCCTAGCCGTGTGTTTTGGGTCGTTATCCTGCTGAAAAATCACGTCTTGCTTTCTTCTGTTTAGCTTTCTTAAGCTTCCCTTCAAACTTCTGTTTAAAATTTCGACGTAGTCAACGGCCTTCATCTTTCCATCTATTTTCTCGATGTTACCAACACCTCCCGCCATAAAACAACCCCATACCATGATACTACCGCCCCCAAATTTGATGGTTGGTTGAATGTGCCTTGGGTGAAGTTTTTCACCTCGTCCTTTCCACACCCATTCTCTACCATCTGACCCAAACCTATTAATTTTGGTCTCATCAGACCATACTACGTTGGCCCAATCACTTTCTGTAAAATGGGAATATTTTTTGGCAAAAGAAAATCTAAGTTGTTTGTGTCTAGGCGTTAGTAATGGTTTTTTAACCTTAGCTCTTCCGCGTAAACCCGCCTCCCTCAGGACACGGCGGACCCCCTCAGCACTAATATCAATATCATCCACGATTTTTAGTTTTTTTTGTAGTTGGACGGCATTGTCCACCTCGCCTGATCGGATGGAACGAAGAATACCGCGCTTATAGGCATCAGAAAGTATGGGTTTCCGTCCAGCTTTGTTTTTTTGAATCCCTCCCGCCAATAGCCTGCTAGTATTTCTTATTTTACTTATGAAACCAACTGAGCAATCAAATTTTTGGCTCAAATATCGATGAGATTTTCCATCACGAAGCTCTTTGAGGATTTCATTCCTCACACTGTTCGAAATTGGCTTCACTGAAAATTTATTATTGTATTATCGTTGTAAAATATTCAACTTACTTCCAATTTGTTTCTAAATACTAAAACTATGAGATATTAGATCGTTTATGATAACTTGGAAGAAAAAAAAATCACAAAAATTGACGATTTTGAAATATTATTTCAAAATTTCACTAACTCACAAATTTGATCAAGTGACAGGGTGTAACTAAAACCGAGAATAAGCAAATATCTTTTGTGACTGAGACGAAAGAACTCTTAAGGATTAAAAATAAGGGCTTAGTTTTGTTATCTATGAAAAATTTAAGTCCTTTTGGCAAAACACAAGTCGGTTCTCAATATTTATTTAAAATAAATATGTTGATGTGATCAATTTCGTGAGTCACTGTACATCATATACATCATATACATCATATACATCGTATACATCGTTTATACATCGTATACATCGTTTATACATCGTATACATCGTATATACATCGTATACATCATATACATCATATACATCGTATACATCATATACATCATATACATCATATACACCATATACACCATATACACCATATACACCATATACACCATATACACCATATACACCATATACATCATATACACCATATACACCATATACATCATATACACCATATATACATCATATACACTATATATACATCATAGACACCATATATACATCATATACACCATATATACATCATATACACCATATATACATCATATACACCATATATACATCATATACACCATATATACATCATATACACCATATACACCATATACACCATATACACCATATACACCATATATTATACATCATGTACATGTATCATATACGGGGATGTAGTTTTTTTTTTAATTGGCCTCTTGTATCTGAAACGAACTTTTAAGTGAACGGAACTGATTTTTCATGTTTATTTTCGATTGAAAAAGAGTTTGTTAGTGATATATTTTCCTTTTTCAAAATCCACGTTTCTACCTCTAAGTAATTGGCTGTGTTATCTGTATCCGGTCTTTTCTAAATTAAATTAGGACGGTGGGGTGTCCAACGGTTGGTTTATTGGACGGCAACAACGGCAACTTTACTTCCTACTCGACCGACCCCTCCCCTACCTTCACACCTCTCTCCCCTCACTTCCACCCATCAGTGACCCCTTTCGCTCTTTTTCTTTCCACTCGTTCACTACAACCTTTCCCGGCCCAAACAAGGTTTTCTTCTTTGGAAACATTCTTGATTCAGCGGTCGAAAACCGTTCTATCTAGAACTTTGATTGTTCTGAAGCGGTCAACTTAAAAAGTTATTTTTTTCTCTTCCCCAGTGATTAAAAAAAAAGTAACTAAAAACCCCTTTTTCGAGCCTCAAAATAAATCGTTTTTCTCCTTCTAAGCACAACCCCGAGGGAGATAACAGGATTCGACAATTCCGAATTTCCGACAAAAAAACCCCTTATTTACTGTCAGAAAAGCCAACTTATAAACTCACGAAAATAAATCAATAAACCAGTGGTAGAATGACAAAAAGGTCGTTTGTCTGTAAGAAAACCAAATTTTTGAGAAAGTTTTCGTTTCGGGGATTCCACTTCCTTAAATTACTATACCAGACCTATTTAATTTATGTCTGCTATGGCTTTTTTCCAAGATTACAGTATGTTTTCTTCTTTTATCGATTAAAGATGATTTATTGAGATGTGAGCACTTTATCTTAAGGAGAGCGTTTATAATTCGGTTAGAGCATTGATGGAGTCATAACATTAGTTGAGTAATTAGAAAGGAGAGTGTAGGGTGGGGTTGGGGATTGTTTTGGGCATTAATTCTATCTGAGGGTGCACTCAGGAGCGCCACTCTAAACGGTAATGAGACCGTTCGGAGGCTATAACAATATCATATTGTATCAGGAGGCTTAGCCCTTTTCCCCCTTTCAGAAAACGACAACGAGGACCCCTTCCCGCCGAGAACAAGCCCCTAAGAACGTTTTCGTCCTTCATCGTCCGATGATTGCCTCAGTTTCCGCTGATATCAAATCGTACCCCTTCTCCTTTTCATAACCAATTCTTCTTTTATCACCCCAATTACTATAACAAAACAGGACGCTTTTTCTCTTTTCTTTTTAATTTTCTATTTTCGGAAAGAGGCCGCATAAATGGCCGGTATGTGTCCTTATAGTTGGCCGGTATGAGGCCGAACAGATGGTCGGTATGAGGCCTTCGAGATGGCCGGTATGAGGCCTTCGAGATGACCGGTATGAGGCCTTCGAGATGGCTGGTATGAGGCCTTCGAGATGGCCGGTATGAGGCCGAACAGATGGTCGGTATGAGGCCTTCGAGATGGCCGGTATGAGGCCTTCGAGATGACCGGTATGAGGCCTTCGAGATGGCCGGTTATGAGGCCTTCGAGATGGCCGGTATGAGGCCTTCGAGATGGCCGGTATGAGGCCTTCGAGATGGCCGGTATGAGGCCTTCGAGATGGCCGGTATGAGGCCTTCGAGATGGCCGGTATGAGGCCTTCGAGATGACCGGTATGAGGCCTTCGAGATGGCCGGTTATGAGGCCTTCGAGATGGCCGGTATGAGGCCTTCGACATGGCCGCTATGAGGCCTTCGAGATGGCCGGTATGATGCCTCACAGATGGCCGGTATGAGGCCTTCGAGATGGCCGGTATGAGGCCTTCGAGATGGCCGGTATGAGGCCTTCGAGATGGCCGGTATGAGGCCTCACAGATGGCCGGTATGAGGCCTCTCAGATGGCCGGTATGAGGCCGTCCAGATGGCCGGTATGGTGCCCTCCAGATGGCCGGTATGGTGCCCTCCAGATGGATGGTGTGGTGCCCTCCAGATGTTCGCTATGATTCCGTGTAGATGGCCGGTATGAGGCCGTCCAGATGGCCGGTATGGTGCCCTCCAGATGGCCGGTATGGTGCCCTCCAGATGGCCGGTATGAGGCCGTCCAGATGGCCGGTATGGTGCCCTCCAGATGGCCGGTGTGGTGCCCTCCAGATGTTCGCTATGATGCCGTGCAGATAGCCGTATGATGCCGTGCAGATAGCCGGTATGAGGCCGTCCAGATGGCCGGTATGGTGCCCTCCAGATGGCCGGTATGGTGCCCTCCAGATGGCCGGTATGAGGCCGTCCAGATGGCCGGTATGGTGCCCTCCAGATGGCCGGTGTGGTGCCCTCCAGATGTTCGCTATGATGCCGTGCAGATAGCCGGTATGATGCCGTGCAGATAGCCGGTATGAGGCCGTCCAGATGGCCGGTATGGTGCCCTCCAGATGGCCGGTATGGTGCCCTCCAGATGGCCGGTATGAGGCCGTCCAGATGGCCGGTATGGTGCCCTCCAGATGGCCGGTGTGGTGCCCTCCAGATGTTCGCTATGATGCCGTGCAGATAGCCGGTATGAGGCCGTCCAGATGGCCGGTATGTGGTCTTTTAAAGTATCCAGATCCGATCCTAGCAATCGTTGAGATATGAACAAATTTTTTGTGTGGTATGATCGTACTCCTATTTCTTTTCTGGATTTCAACCCATCATGGAATCGATCTTGTTTTAAAAAAATGTCAAATCATTTTTGTACGGTTATTTGCCCGTTTCGCATAACGTGTCGTGCATAAAATCGAGTTAAACCATTAGAAACCCTTGTCAAGGCGGGGAACTGTCCCTTTGAGTAATTTTCGATTGTTAGGAGAGCGGTGGAAGGTCGGGGGGTCTCTCCTTTAACTTCACTCGGCTCTAATCGTATTTTCAAGTCTTAGACTGAGCTGAGACTAATTATTTGAACCGTTTCCATCGCAAAAATGGTCCTCCTATAAAGGGAAGAAATGTCGGAAATGGAAGGAGACTTAAGCAAAACTGTCTAATCTACAATTCAAAATCCCCCAAGACGACTATTTAAACCTAAATGTCCCTGTTTTCCTCCGAAACCTCGCGAACATCAAAAATTCGAGTAATTTCCATTCTAACTTTAAACCTGTAAAATGTCAAGATATTTTCTGGTAATTCTCAATTGAATCGATAGGAAACTCTTTCATGGCCGTAAACAAAAAGAAGTTTTAGACTGTGCTATCGATTCTGGAGGCTCTACTCGATCGTCCCCCCCTCCAACTCGCATCAATCTGCTCCAGCCCCATCCATTTGATTCAACTTTTGCCACCTACTGTCCGAAAATTCGGCTGAAAAATATCCAAACATTTCTTTTCCCCCACGAAATTCCTTTTATATAAAAGAATTTCGATATCGATTTTAGTTTAATTTTGCCAAAACTAGGAACACTGTAGCGTTCCGCCCCTACAACATCCAATTGCTCTACATGGAAATGCGATATTTATCAATTTTTTATTCTCCTGTTTGCTGAAATATAAAAACAGAAAACTGTAGGTAGTGGATAGAAAACGCGGGTTCTACGCCAGAGGAGGAGGAGGAGTGAGGGGTCAAATGAGGAGGCTGACTCTGCACTCCGCCAAGTCCAGCTCCTCGCTCCCTCCTCCTGTTCCCCCACCCTACCCGGGACTCCGACGTGACCTCGTGATCTCCCCACCCCACCCATCCATGTCATACTAGCCCCGGGTAGGGTGGCTAGGGTGGGGGAGGAGGAGGAGGGAACGAGGAGCTGGACTTGGCGAAGTGCTGAGTCAGCCTCCTCATTTAACCCCTCACTCCTCCTCCTCCTCTGGCGTAGAACCCGCGTTTTCTATCTAATGTAGGTTCTCTTCTTTTTTAGTAGTAGGTATGTAAAACAGCGAGAATCTTTTAAAACAAAATCCCTTGAGGTTTTCCCTCAAATGATCAACAGAGAGAAGTGACAGCGTCAACTCGAATTTCCCTCTCGACATTTTCGACGATTAGTCCTTCAATTTTTTCGGCTCGCCCGACTTCTATAAATAATCAAGAAGGGTCAAATGGCTTAAAACAACAAAGGTATTCTGTATTTGAAAATTAAAAAAATTTACATTGTTTTAAATTATTTATTAAGAGCATACTTATTTACCATTTTAAAATAAACAAAAATATCTATTAGGGATAGTACATTGATATATAATCAACTTCAAAAACGTCACAATTATGTCATAACTTGGCTGAAAAAGAAAGAAATCTTAGAAGGTCAAAACTGGTCGATAACGTTCGGGATCCTCTTTTTCAATCCCGGCCCCAAATTTTTTTTTTCGCCCCTTTTTTGGTTAGTTGCTGCAAAAGGTTCGAGTCGCTAATGATTAGGGATGGTTCTAGTCCTACGAGATACTTTAAAGGGTATTAATGAGTTTGGGGCGGATCGTTAAGCGATTTAATTTTTCTACGCAGAAAACGGTTTCACCGGGCCACAAGTATTAATTTATGTTTTTTTTTGTACAATAATCAGGCCAGGTTTACACTTCTGATATACCTATATTGATATAGATCTATATTGAACTTTTTGACCTCAAAATTAAGGTTTTAAGGGACAATTTTTCGTCATAAACCTCAAAATTAATGTTTTAAGATACGAATTTTCATCATGAACATCAAAATCAAGGTTTTGAGAGCAATTTTGTTTTCTTCAGTGAACCTCAAAATTAAGGTTTTAAGAGACAAGTTTTCATCATAACCTCAAATAAAGGTTTGAGAGATACAAATTTCTTATCGTAAAACCTCAAAATCAGGTTTTGAAGAGCTTCATTTTCATCATAAACCTCAAAATTAAGGTTTTAAGGGACAATTTTTCGTCATAAACCTCAAAATTAATGTTTTAAGATACGAATTTTCATCATGAACATCAAAATCAAGGTTTTGATAGCCAATTTTTTTTTTTTTTTTTTTTTTTTTTTTCTTCAGTAAACCTCAAAATTAAGGTTTTAAGAGACAAGTTTTCATCATAAACCTCAAAATAAAGGTTTGAAGATACAAATTTTTATCGTAAACCTCAAAATCAAGGTTTTAAGAGCTTCTTTTTTTTTTTTTTTCATCATAAACCTCAAAATTAAGGTTTTAAGAGACAGATTTTCATCATAAACATCAAAATTAAGGTTTTAAGAGACAAATTATTATCATAAACCTCAAAATAAAGGTTTTAAGAGCTTTTTTTTTTTCATCATAAACCTCAAAATTAAGGTTTTAAGGAACAAGTTTTCATCATAAACCTCAAAATAAAGGTTTGAAGAGCCTTTTTTTTTTCTTTCAGAAAACTTCAAAATTAAGGTTTTAAGAGACAAATTTTTATCATAAACCTCAAAATCAAGGTTTTAAGAGCTTCTTTTTTTTTTTTTCATCATAAACCTCAAAATTAAGGTTTTAAGAGATGACTTTTCATCATAAACCTCAAAATAAAGGTTTTAAGAGCTTTTTTTTTTTCATCATAAACCTCAAAATTAAGGTTTTAAGAGAAAAATTTTCATCATAAACCTCCCTAAAAATTAAGGTTTTAAGGAACAAGTTTTCATCATAAACCTCAAAATAAAGGTTTGAAGAGCCTTTTTTTTTCTTTCAGAAAACCTCAAAATTAAGGTTTTAAGAGACAAATTTTTATCATAAGCCTCAAAATCAAGGTTTTAAGAGCTTATTTTTTTTCATCATAAACCTCAAAATTAAGGTTTTAAGAGACGACTTTTCATCATAAACCTCAAAATCAATTTTTTAAGAGACGACTTTTCATCATAAACCTCAAAATTAAGGTTTTAAGAGACGACTTTTTATCATAAACCTCAAAATCAATTTTTTAAGAGACGAATTTTCATCATAAACCTCAAAATTAAGGTTTTAAGAGACGACTTTTTATCATAAACATCAAAATTAAGGTTTTAAGAGACAAATTTTTATCATAAGCCTCAAAATCAAGGTTTTAAGAGCTTCTTCTTTTTTTTTTTTTTTTTTTTTTTTTTTCATCATAAACCTCAAAATTAAGGTTTTAAGGGACAATTTTTCGTCATAAACCTCAAAATTAATGTTTTAAGATACGAATTTTCATCATGAACATCAAAATCAAGGTTTTGAGAGCAATTTTTTTTAAGACACGAATTTTCATCATAAACCTCAAAATTAATCTTTTGAAAGACAATTTTTCGTAAAAAAAAAAAATAAAATAAAATAAAAAAATTCAAATTTAACATTTATAAAGCCAAATATCCATCAAAAACCTCCAAAATTAAGGTTTAATAGAGACAATTTTTCTTCAAAAACTTCCACTTCAATATTTATGAAGCTAAATATTCATCAAAAAACCTCACAATTTACGTTCTTAGAGGCAATTTTTCGTCAAAAACCTTAACTTCACCATTTATAATTCCAATTATTCATCAAAAAAACCACAAAATTAAGGTTTTAAGAGACAATTTTTTTGTCAAAGAACCTCAAAATCAACATTTTAAAACCCCAAATTTTCGTCAAAAACCTCAAAATCAACATTTTAAAACCCCAATTTTCATCAAAAACCTCAAACCCACAGAGCTGAGAATAAAAACATTTTTATATTTTTTGGTCCAAAATCTGTCATACTAAAAAAATTTTTTTTTTCTTCAGAGAAACGTGTTTGGACTCCTGGTCTCGGATACGGCTAACACCCATGTTCGGATGCATTTGCCCCAACAACCACATGAAGAAGAGGTGTGAGAGGATATTCAGTTTGGTAAATCACAATCCCTGCTTAGGTAAGTAAAAGACGGTCATAAAAGAGTCAACAGGGTCACACACCTCATACATTTAACACAACAAATTCGATTTATGAGGGGAAATTTATTTGACAAACACGCATTTGTTTCACTTCCATTTCAGGCTCAAAAAATAATCAAACCTTCTTTGCACCTCCCATTCTGCTTTTCCGAAAAGTCTCTTTTTATGCACTGGGGGGTTCTTTTCTTCTCTTTCGGTGGGTTCTACTGAAACAAGTGCGTGTAAGAGCAGTCTTGGCTCTCTCTTTCGCCTGTTTCCTGCAACGCATGCTGCTCTACAGCTACACTCGAGCACACTACACTCTGTAATCTCCTTTATGTTTCAGACCCGCCAACTGCACAAAAAAAAATAAAATAAAAAAAAAAATAATAAAAAATAATTTCCCACAGCACTCACCAACGCACGGACACCTGAGGTAGAGACCACTGTAGATTTTGCTCACACTCTCATTTTTTAATCAAAAAAAGTCTTTTTTTTTTTTTAAATAAAATATTTAATACACTGATTTTTTATGTGAGGCGCGGAGCACACGGTAGCACAAGTTGAGTGATGTTGGAATGTGATATGTCGGGGTGGGTTTCAGTGAGAGGTGTAGCGAGATGGGGACTACGACATTTTGTCTCCCCTTGGACGAAAGGGGATGAAAAGCCGGCCAACTTCACCGCTGTCGTGGCTATGTTTCAACATCCAAATCATTCAAGTATGTATTTCCTTCCCTTCTCGAAAGAAAACAGTAAAACGAACAAAAAAACCTCAATTAGCGCCAACAAAAAGAGTAGATAAATAAATAATTGTGTAAATAATTGTATCATTTGAAGGCTTTTTTGCTCCCACGTAGGTACCGAGAATAACGAACTCAGTGGTGATGAGCTGCTACTGCTGAGCTGCTCAGATGTCGTCAGCCGGGCTCCACACAACCCGTTTTCTATTCCCAAACATTCATTTTTTTTCATTCTCGACATGAAAACACGTTTCTTTCTCTCTTCTTCACCACGCGTGCGTCGTCACACGACACAATCCAAAGTCACGAGTGACTGTGCTCATCGTAATCCTCATGCCATCTTGCGCGATCCATCGGCCTTTTGACCCTCCATTCAATACATTTTTTTTTTTTTTTCATTTTTTTTTCCTTCAACAAAAGAATCCTGGTTGTATAAGCTGGAAAGTAATCTCTTTAGCTCCCTCTACTAATAGCCAGGGTTATAAATTATTCCTGGAAATAAAAAAGAAAACATAAAGAGGTTTAACCTAGTTTCAAAATATCATTTTTTTTAAAGAAACGTCAATCTTTTTTAGTTTTTTAGAATATTTTGATTGAAATATGGTCGGGTAATTCTATTACGTGATTGAAATTGAGGCCAATAACCCAGAATATTTCCCGAATACGTCACGACTACAATTAGCAAGGTTTCCAAAATGCCAAATTATGAATTTTATAAAATTTTAAAGTAATATATCGATTCTTATGTAAAATTAAACGAGGAATCCGATGGAATCAAATAAAAAATTCTAGGATCAATATTTTTTGAGTTATCGCCAAAAAACAGCTTTTGGAACTAAGTAAACTACCCCAGGAAAATTTTTTTTGTCAAAAAAATCATTATATTCGTATTCAGCACACAAAAACCTCACGTCACGCACTATTAAATTTTATCAAGAGTTGAAAAATAAAAACATTTTTCACTTAGTGCAGTGCTGATTAAAATGAATATCTGTACGCTTTCTTGGGGTGCTGAGTACGCAAAAAAATGCTGTTTGATGAGAAAAATGTTGTCTGGGTAGTCTACTTAGATTCCAACTACTGTTTTGGCGATAACTCGAAAGAAAAAACTATTTTTCTTACGATTGTATTTTAATGCAATCCCATCGTATTTTTCGTACAATGTACATAAGTCATCGATACCTTATTGCAAGTTTCGAAACATGCATATTTTGGTTTCCAAATTTTCAATTTAAATTTACATTATTTTGTGAGGGACCTCTAGAATATAACGTGTTTTATTACCTTCACTAGCTGCACACACCCGTGTTTCCATGGATTTCATTAAACAAAAATGTGTAAAAATTGATTGAGTCAAATTTGAGGGAAAATTGTTCATTCAGAAATTTTTTTTTTTTTAAAAGGTCGTGAAGAAGGAAAAAACTTTTTTCCACGAACTTTCCCTTTGGAACAAACTTTGACTTGAGCGCCACGCGTGAGGCTACTTACGACATTCTTTAGAGGCGTTTTAGACATAAAACTTTACAAAAGAGCGAGAAACAAGGTCAATGTTTAACCTCCATATCTCGAGATACGCTGACTCGAATTTGTTGATTACCACATTTTTAGCAAGCTCTTTCCAAGCCCTTTCCAAACGGAATAAATCGGTCCTGATCCCTCAAATCCAACTGTTCGACGATATTTGAGTTTAAGGCTAAAAGACGAGAAATACGTCAATGTTTAAACCTCCATATCTCGCAGAACGGCTGATACGAATTGTGCTTGACACTTTTTACGCACAGCTCCTTTTCCAAGCCCTTCACAAAGAATAAATGTCCGATCCCCTAAATCAACGTGTGTGTTTTCGGATGTATATTTTGAGTTTAATTTAATGTTTTCTTGTCTCAGCTGTGATCATTTCGCAAACATGAACACTTTACACTTAAGGGGAAAAAAAGGATTTTTTATTCTTTCGTCCTTAAAATTGAAGTGGATACCTTGGAAACGCCTCTCTCAAGGTCTTTCTTCCCCTTCTGACAAAAATAGAATTCGAGTAATGTCCTTACATTTTGTCATAAGTTTTTCCAATTGTAGTCGTGACGTTGTGCAGAAATCTTGATAACAATCCTAAAATCCACTAAAACGAGGGCGGGAAGGATACAAAATTTAGAATTTTGAGTCTAATAAAAAAAGCGATAAATAAATGGGTCATTGGGCCACAACTGCCTGAAGGTAAGGTTCACTTTCTAACAAACTCAATTAGCAAGAGTAGTTAGATCAAAAAAATAGATTTTTTTTTTACTCGACAAAAAAAAAGGTCAAAAACAGAGTTTCTCACG
The DNA here is from genome assembly GCA_018703685.1 of Orius laevigatus. NCBI lineage: Eukaryota > Metazoa > Arthropoda > Insecta > Hemiptera > Anthocoridae > Orius > Orius laevigatus. The sequence goes on from JAGWEN010000701.1 coordinate 58,442, forward strand.
GATAGATGTGCATGATAGAAACCAAACAGTTTATAAAACCCAAGACGAATGAAAGAACCATGACGTGACTATAGTTTCTATTGTCGCACCAGTTTTGCTACTCCACCATATTGATATTTTTGTGTAATGGTTTTGCATGGCATGTCCCCCAAGTCGAGAGTATAAAAATGGCTCAGTTATCATTAATAATTTATTATTTTTTATAAATCATATTATCATTATGGCACTTAATCTGGTACCTTTATTTTGACACTCCAGTAGCACACCTACACAGCTCGGTTTCACCCAGGCGAGGCCGCTTCACGATTCGTTCCTTAAATAATTTATAAAAATGAAAAAAAAAAATATCATTCGTCCGAATCATGATTTATGGCTTGGTACCTATAGTGCGATGCGTATATCTGAGCACCTCGGTAATAATTAGACAGCTTTATTTTTTTTTATTTTAGTTCATAGTAACTCGAGTAGGGGCATCTTTTTTATCACTTCGATAAAATCGAAAACATGATTTTTGTAAAAAGAGGAAGAGCAAGATTGGATGGCAATTTCATTCTATTTTCAACAATAGAAATTCCTGATGCTACAAAAAAAAAAATTGGTCTTCTATGAAGTTTTCAACTTTATTTCAATAGGAGTAAACTTTTAAAATGGAAAATGTCAATAAGCCCTATTGAAAGTTCAAATTTGAAAGCTTTATTATTTTATTTTATAATGGTGTGGAAGATATGCTGGAAAATCTTCTCATCTATTAGGTATTTTTGACGGTGTTCTATCATTTTTACATATTACTCGCCCCTATTATATATATATAAATATATATATATATATAATATCATATATTATATATATATAATCTATATATAGTATATAGATATATATATATATATATATCTATATATATATATATATATATTATATATATATATATAATATTAATCTTAACTGAAGAGCAGGACCACTCTTCAACTTCTGATTGGCTACCTGCGTTTTTCCCGTGTCGCATCACGAACTGTCGGCCCTACTCTAGTCTCTAATATAGCGGGCGAAGTTGAAAACTGTAATCAATAGGGGCTGTCAAGAAATTGACAAATAAAATTCGATGGAGAAATGGAACATTTTATATTTGGCACTTAGTTGAATAAATATTTCAAAATGTGAAAATCCGTGATGGGGGGGTATATAAATTTGAAATTTCAATGGCATAAATGCTAAAATTAGGGTTACTTACGTAATAAAAGGTTCGACATAATTCTCGTCCTAAAATGGCGGGAAAGAGAAGAAAATTGATAACAATTCGTCCTAAATACGATTAAACCTACAACTCGAGATAATTTTTAAAATTTATTACGAATGGGAATTAGGACGAGATGCAATTATGACGATTTATGTCATTAAAACCTTAAAATCGACATTATAAGAGCCATATTTTTCTTTAAAAAACCTCAAAATCCAAAGTTTTAGAGCCTTTTTTCGTTAAAAAACTTAAACTTGACATTTTAAGAGCCAATTTTCTTCAAAAACCTCAAAATAAACATTTGTAAGCTAATTTTCGTCCAAAAACCTCAAAATCAAAGGTTGAAGACAATTTTCGTCATAAGCCTCAAAGTCAACGTTTAAAGAGCCAAATTTCGTCACTCCAAATCAACTTCTAAAGAGACAATTTTCGTCAGAAACTCAAAATCATGGTTTTAAGGGGCCGTGAAAACAGTTATTCAATGATAGCTCATAGAAAAATGATCCGATCTGGACCGGACTTTTTTTAAAATGAAGCTTATTTATTTCTCCGCGCATTCCACTAAACTTATTGTAATAAAATAAATCTTTGTAGTATGTTTAAATTTTTTTAAAACTTTTTAAAGAATTGTTTAGTGAAATGCGCTCCACATAAACAAAGAACATAAGTATGCAAATTTGAATCATTCGTATGTGACTCATATACTTGTAGTTATCAGGAAATACTATCTCAACAAATTTGCATCACGCGGGTTTTCAAACGAATCAAAGCACAACGCTGGCGGAGAGCACCGGCTCTACCATGCCAATGAAGACGGGCCAGGGATAAGTTTAAAACCCTCGTGTATGCGGGTCGCCCGCCCTCGCGACAGGTCGCTGGATGGGCCCTAAGAGCCATATTGTCTGTCAAAAAACCTCAGAATCAGCGTTTAAGTGCAATTTCCGTGTTTTTTTACTTATTGAAGTAGCCCACTACACTGGATTTGAAGTTTTTCGACAAAAATAACTCTTAAAAACCTCGATTTCGAAGTTTTTATACGAAAATTAACTCTAAATCTCGATTTCGAAGTTTTTCGACAAAAAATTAACTCTTAAAACCTAGATTTTGAAGTTTTTATACGAAAAATAACTCTTAAAACCTCGATTTCGAAGTTTTCACGAAAAATTAAACTCTAAAACCTAGATTTCGAAGTTTTCGACGAAAAATTACTCTTAAACCTCGATTTCGAAGTTTTTCCGACGAAAAATACTCTTAAACTCGATTTCGAAGTTTGTCGTACGAAAAAATAACTCTAAACTCTCGATTCGAAGTTTTTCGACGAAAATTAACTCTTAAACCTCGATTTGAAGTTTTCGCGATATACTCTTAAAACTCGATTCGAAGTTTTTTACGAAAAATTAACTCTTAAAACTCGATTTCGAGTTTTTCGACGAAAATTAACTCTTAAAACCTCGATTTCGAAGTTTTATACGAAAAATTAATCTTAAAACTCGATTTCGAAGTTTTTCTACGAAAAATAACTCTTAAAACCTCGATTTCGAGTTTTCCAGACGAAAACTTAACTCTTAAAACCTCGATTTCGAAAGTTTTTCGGATTAATCTAAACTCGATCGAAGTTTTTATGAAAAAATACTCTTAACCTCGATTTCGAAGTTTTTATACGAAAAATTAACTCTTAAAACCTCGATTCGAAGTTTTTCGACGAAAATTAACTTCTTAAAACCTCGATTTCGAAGTTTTTCGCGAAAATTAACTCTTAGAACCTCGATTTTGAAGTTTTCGACGAAAAATTACTCTTAAAACCTCGATTTCTGAAGTTTTTCGACGAACAATTAACTCTTAGAAACCTCCTGCATTCCGAAGTTTTTCCACGCAAAAATTATCTCTTAAAACCTCGATTTCGAGTTTTTCGACGAAAATTAACTCTTGTAGACCTCGATTTCGAGTGTCTTTCGCACGCAAAATTAACTCTTGAACTCGATTTCGAAGCTTTCGACGAAAAATTACTCTTAGAACCTCGATTCGACGTTTTTCGACGAAAAATGACTCTAGGAAACTCGTCTACGCAGCTTTTCGACGAAAATAATTAACTCTTGACTGACCTCGATTGTTCGAAGTTTTCGACGAAAAATTAATTAGAACCTCGACTTTG
>JAGWEN010000702.1:0-61728 GCA_018703685.1 Orius laevigatus
ATTTATATTGATATAAAGTAGGGGACGGATAAAAAAAAAAAAACGGCCTAATTAGACAAAAACGTTCTTATTCCTAGACAACCGAGGGATTGATAAAAAAATAAACTTAAATAAGGTACCTACCAATTTTATTGTCCAAAAAAGCATGAAAAAAGATCAAATTCATTATTAATTAGCCGCAAATTCTATGGTTACATGCGAGGAGACTACAATAACTATGGGATTTTCTATTTTGGGACGAGAATGCCGAATAGGACAATAATCTTAAATAAAAATGTGGTATGGAGGAGAAAAGCCGAAAATCAAACTTTCTCAAAAAATGTGAGGTGTAGGAACCTCTAAACTGACACCACATACCCTTCCTCAGCTACCATCACCTTCCATACCCTCCAAAAATCGCCCAGCCTTCCCACAAAGCCATAACCATCTACTACCTCCTCCCATCACCTCCTCCACCACCTTCTCCACACACAAATGGTTAGGAATGGACAGAAACTTAATAAAGGGTTGTGGTATGCAAGTCTTCATTTTAACATCTTTGGTATCGTCAAATAATAATTTATTACCCCCTTATACCCTTCCTACACCAGGATGCATATAGGAGATAAAATAAATCTGATCTCACATGTTTTTGCTTGAAAGTCTCTTAACCAGTTTGTTGCTCATATAAAACTTAGATTTGGGCTTGTCCGAATCCAAAGAAGACAAACGTGTTCTCTCCTGTAAAATTTAAAAAAGTCAAATAGTTCAATTCGACGTTGAATTATACTTTATCCTGCTTTTTCCGAAGAGCTTCCAATTTCTTTTCCAGCTCTAGACGTTTTTCTTTGACAGGTTTGCTTTCTAAGAAAGTCTCTATGGGGTCCGCAACGACATCTTCGAGGACTGAAAGGAAAAGTTAGTCCGAGTTGGGAAATTATGTTGGTTTTACAGTTGGTAGGGGGGTTGACAGTTGGTACACGTGGAGGGCTGACATGGATGACTTCGGGTGATGCGACCGGTGGTGGTTCTTCAGTGGTCGTCGGCAAAGGGGAGACTGCTATAGAAGGTCTATGCGACTGATTATGTCCTCCACCTTCAGCCAAAGCTTGACAAGTCGAACCTACCCTTTTAATCCTCGGAGGTGGGCCACCTTCTTCAACCTGGTTTTCGCTCTAAAAAACCAAAATAACAACATTTTCAACCAATTAGTTCTTACTTCATCTTGTTCAGCATTCTCATTCTCATCTTGATCATCATCGGTCAATTTGGCCAATTGGACGGCCCTTTTGTCCAGTTCGCTTTGGTACTTGATGGGATTAGCGAGTGCTTCGGCGAAATCCGAAAAGCCTTCTGGGACATAATCTTTGACGACGACATGAAGAAACAGGGTTGCCAACTGTAAAGGTTGCCCGCATTCCGTTCTTAAGATAACATGACGATATCCAGGACAAAGGCCAATGACAGGAAGGATCCGATGACCGATAAATTTCCCGCCTTCTTCATACGCTGTGATTCGTATACAAGCCAATTCAGGTAAGACGACTTTTTTGAACACGAAAGGCTCTTCATCATAAACAGGGTTGATCCCATTATTCTGAACTATTTTAGTCCGGAACTTTTTTCTGACTGTATCAGCAGGTAAGCCATACATGTCTACTTCGACGTATGTCCCGCATCTTTTGTCGGTCAAAAACTGTCCAGAAATGACATGGATGGAAACAGTTCCAGCTATAATTCCATCAACGGTCGATTCAGCGAAAGGGTCGAATCTTCTATCTTGTCTTCTCATGAACTCAGGTTTTAAAAGATAACCGCACCGTTGGTTATACTCGAAAATACCTAAATTGAGCTGCATTGCCAAATCTGCAAAGAGAAAATGTACAAGCTAGACTTAAAATGGTGGTTTACCTAATGTTTGGTAGTTTAAGGCAACCAGCTGGCAGCCGGCATTCCAAAAAACTTGAGGCATAAAGTTGGATGAGTCGAACCTCGTTCCTGCTGGATAAACTCGACTTAACTGGTTCTTGTTGTATTTCACGAATTCGATCGGACTCTCTTTTAAAAGCATCGTCGCCTGTTTTTCGTCAAACGAACTCATTTCATAAAAACGGTTCTTCTCTAGAAATGGACAAAGATTTGATTTAGGTTGCAAATATGGAAAATATGGAGGCGTGGGAAGGGAAAGAGTTTGATTTTTTTATTTTTATATTTTGAGTGTTTGGAGGGTGGTAGGAGGGTGTTGGAAGTTAGGGGAGGGTTTAGGAAGTTAGGGTAGGGAGGAGGAAATGGTGGGAATTGTTTAAAGTGAGGGGAGGGATATAGAAGCGGTGGGATGGTGTTGGAAGTTAGGGGAAGGAGGAGGAATATGTGGGAGGGTGTTGAAAATGGGGGAGGGTGTTGGAGGTGTGGGGAGGGTGTTGGAGGTGTGGGGAGGGTGTTGAAAATTGGGGAGGGTGTAGGAGGTGTGGGGAGGGTGTTGGAGGTGTGAGGAGGGTGTTGGAGGTGTGAGGAGGGTGTTGAAACTTAGGAGAAGGGCGCTGGAAGTTAGGAAGAGGGTGTTGGAAGTTAGGAGGAGGGCGCTGGAAGTTAGGAGGAAGGTGTTGGAAGTTAGGAGGAGGGTGTGTGAACTTAGGAGGGTGTTGGAAGTTAGGAGAAGGGCGCTGGAAGTTAGGGAGAGGGTGCTGGAAGTTAGGCGGAGGGTGTTGGAAGTTAGGAAGAGGGTGCTGGAAGTTAGGAGGAGGGTGTTGGAAGTTAGGAGAGGGTGCTGGAAGTTAGGAGGAGGGTGCTGGAGGAGGGTTTTGGAAGTTAGGGGAAGGTGCTGGAAGTTAGGGGAGGGCGCTGGAAGTTAGGAGGAGGGTGCTGGAAGTTAGGGGAGGGTTTTGGAAGTTAGGGAGGGCGCTGGAAGTTAGGGGAGGGTGTTTGAAGTTAGGAGGAGGGTTTTGGAAGTTAGGGGAGGGCGCTGGAAGTTAGGAGGAGGGTGCTGGAAGTTAGGAGAAGGGCGCTGGAAGTTACGAGGAGGGTGCTGGAGGAGGGTTTTGGAAGTTAAGGGAAGGTTTTGGAAGTTAGAGAAGGGTGCTGGAAGTTAAGAGCAGGGTGCTGGAGGAGGGTTTTGGAAGTTAGGGGAGGGCGCTGGAAGTTAGGAGGAGGGTGTTGGAAGTTAGGAGGAGGGCGCTGGAAGTTAGGAGGAGGGTGCTGGAGGAATGTTTTGGAAGTTAGGGGAGGGTGCTGGAAGTTAGGAGGAGGGTGCTGGAAGTTAGGAGGAGGGTGCTGGAGGAGGGTTTTGGAAGTTAGGGGAAGGTTTTGGAAGTTAGGGGAGGGCGCTGGAAGTTAGGAGGAGGGTTTTGGAAGTTAGGGGAGGGCGCTGGAAGTTAGGACGAGGGTGCTGGAGGAGGGTTTTGGAAGTTAGGGGAAGGTTTTGGAAGTTAGGGGAGGGCGCTGGAGGAGGGTTTTGGAAGTTAAGGGAAGGTTTTGGAAGTTAGAGGAGGGTTCCGGATGTTAGGGGAAGGGTTTTGGAAGTTGGGAGGGGTGTCACTAATTGGGAGGAGGGTGTTGGAGGAGGCAGGAGGGTGTTGGAGGAGGCAGGAGGGTGTTGGAGGAGGCAGGAGGGTGTTGGAGGAGGCAGGAGGGTGTTGGAAGTTAGGAAGAATGTGTTTGAAGTGGGGGGGAGGATAGAATAACACCATTGCCAGGACACTACTATTCCACATGCAGATTTCTTACTTTCAGTGATTTCAAAAGAGACAAAATGAACAGGTTGAACATAATTGACAAGAGCCGAAATCTCCGCTCCTGCTTCAGTCTCTTTGGTTGCTTTTTCGTCTTTTTCAACGGAAGGCTTCTCATCTTCGTCATCGCTCGAACTTTCAATCTCATCATCACCTACAACAAAAACTTAACGATAAAATAAAAAATACGAAACTACAAACCTCCATTTTCTTCAGCGTTTTCTTCAGTCTTTTCTTCAGGTTTTTCGTCCGCGCTTTCTTTGCTTCCTTGACGAACGGGCGCATGTGGGACATCACCATTTCCAGTCGGCATGACCTCGATTTCTCCGGTTGTTCCCCTCTCCAGCACTTTATGGTGATGCTTTTTCTTATTCTTAATGATTATTTTACGTTTCAGAAGCGAAGGCGGCGGCAAAGGTACACCAGGCTCAAGCTAAAATGCTAATTTAGTTTTCTCCCATATCGCCAGAGAAAAAAAATACTTTGAACGAGTCTAGCGGAGTATCGAGCAACATATCACCAAATATGTCACGACAATACTGCGCGATTTTGGCCTGCTGTCGCGGATTGCAGTGATTTTCGAACGACAAAACTACCGGATAGTCGGAAGTCTTAAATGCAGACTCTGCAATCGCTTCGATGACATCTTTTGCTGGAATTTCCGGGACGAATGTATAACCGTGGACAATGACAGGCTCTTCAGTCCGACCACCATTCCAAAAGTCTAACTCCACACAACGACATCCGGCTAGCAAGCACTGTCTGTATATCTCAACCGAAGACTTTCCAGTCAACTGATGCCCTACAAATCAAACATATTAATACAATGTTAGAAAATGAAAAGATAAGATAAAGAAAGCAGAAGCAAAGCCATTCATGAAGCTACGGATAATACAAACCGGTCAAATAAGTATTGTGCGATGAATTGATAAAATAGTGCGCTAAAGGTTGATCCATGTCATCGCATAAGTCGACTTTTGAAGGAGCAACGACTGGATTGTCTTCGCTCATCGTGTAACGTAAAAAACCATCAAAGCTAAGCTGGCCTTTATTCACGTTGTTTTTGTTCGACTCGTACTGAGCGATGATGTCCTTTGCTTTGGCGACATTCGCATACGGATGCAGAATCTCATTCAACCTCGGGTCTCTCTGCGTCATATTCAAAAAGTCGACCAACTGCGCCGCAGCCATCACTTTCTTCTTATTTCCGCACCTTGGACATTTTTCCCGTTACAAACAACAAAAATTCCTAAAGGTTTTAAAAAAAACGTACAACTCTTCAAATATTTTTTCAGCCTCGCTCCTCTGCGTGAGATGTTTGTAGAAATTAAAAAAATCTTCGAACGTAAACTTGTCCGGAGAAATCGTCTCATCCTAATGAATAACACGATTTTTTTTAAAAAACAATGTTTTGGTTCAATTTTTATCAAAAGAATGTGCAATCAAGTCTCAAAAAAAAATCTTGCACACTCTTGAGCATTAACACTTTTGATTCCGACACTTCGAATTACAAAATGAATGTGCTGCATTTCCTCTGATGAGAATGAATTAATGAATTTTATAATGACTCAGGGTATCGCCATAAAGGGTGTGGGATAGAGTTTAGATGTTAATGGGGGTGGGGAGAAGGAGAAAGGGGAGTGGGGAAAAGGGGAAAGGAAAGGCGGGAAGGATGGGGAAAGGGGGATGGGGAAAAGGGATGGGGAAAAGATAGTGGGAGAAGGGGGGTATGGGGAAAGGGGGGTGGGGAAAGGGGGAGGGGAAAGGTTGGGGAAAAGGGGGAGTGGGGAGAAAAGGGGGTGGGGAAAGGGGGATGGGGAAAGGGGTGATGGAAAGGGATGAGAAAACGGGGATGGGGAAAGGGGGATGGGGAAAGGTGGGAAAAGGGGGATGGGAAAAGGGGGATGGGGAAAAGGGGATGGGAAAGGGGGATGGGGAAAGGTGAGAAAAGGGGGATGGGGGAAAGGGGGATGGGAAAAGGGATGGGGAAAGGGGGAGTGGGGGATAGCATGGGGATTGGGGGAGGGAAAGGGGGATGGGGAAAGTGGATGGGGAAAGGGGGATGGGAAAAGGGGATGGGGGAAAGGGGATGGGGAAAAGGATGGGGAAAAGGGGGATGGGAAAGGGGATGGGAAAGAAGATGAGGAAAAGGGGGATGGGGAAAAGGATGGCGGAAAAGGGGGATGGGAAAAGGTGGGGAAAAGGGGGTGGGGAAAAGGGGGATGGGGAAAAGGGGGATGGGGAAAAGGGGATGGGGAAAGTGATGGAAAACAGGATGGGGGAAAAGGGGGATGGGAAAGGGGGATGGGAAAAGGGGGATGGGGAAAGGATGGGGAAAAGGGGGATGGGAAAAAGGGGGATGGGGAAAGGGGTATGGGGAAAAGTTGGGAAAGGAGCGGAAAGTTGGGGAAAAGGGGTGTTTGGGAATATAGTGGGGGAACAAGGGTGGTTGGGGAAAGTTGGGGAAAAGGGGGTGGAAAAGGGGGGTTGGGAAAGGGTGTGGGGAAAAGTTGGGGAAAGGGAAAACGTGGCGGAATAGGGGGGTGAGGAATAGTTGGGGAGGAAAGGGGGTTGGGGAAAAGGGATGGGGAAAGCGGGGATGGGGAAAAGGAAAGGGGGATGGGAAAGTGATGGGGAAAGGGGGATGGGGAAAGGGAAAAGGGGGATGGGAATAGGGGGATGGGGAAAGGTGAAAAAGGGGGATGGGGAATAGGGGGATGGGGAAAGGGAAAAGGGGGATGGGGAATAGGGGATGAAAAGGGGGATGGGGAATAGGGGATGGGGAAAAGATGGGGGAGTGGGGGAAAAGGGGGATGGGGAAGGGGATGGGGAATAGGGTGGTGGGGAATAGAGGGGTGGGGAAAGGGGGATGAAAGGGGGAATGGGGAAAGGGGGAATGGGGAAAGGGGGAATGGGAAAGGGGGGATGGGGAAAGGGTGATGAAAGGGGGAGAAAGGGGGACGGGGAAAGGGGGACGGGGGAAAGGGGACGGGGAAAGCGAAAGGGGACGAAAGAGGAGGGGAAAGGGGGACGGAAAGGGGACGGGAAAGGGGGACGGGAAAGGGGGAGGGAAAGGGGGACGGGAAAGTGGGACGGGAAAGGGACGAACGACGGGGAAGGGGGACGGGGAAAGGGGACGGGAAAGGGGACGGGGAAAAGGGGAAAGGGGTATGGGGAAAAGGGGATGGGGAAAAGGGGGATGGGGGAAAAGGGGATGGGGAAAAGGGGATGGGGAAAAGGGGATGGGGAAAGGGGGATGGGGAAAAGGGGATGGGGAAAAGGGGATGGGGAAAGGGGGATGGGGAAAAGGGGAATGGGGAAAAGGGGGTTGGGGATAAGGGGGATGGGGAAAAGGGGGATGGGGAAAAGGGGGATGGGGAAAAGGGGGTTGGGGAAAAGGGAATGGGGAAAAGGGGAGTGGGGAAAATAAAAGGGGGTCCATCAACATCTTGGAATTTTTTTCATCCAAATTTGTCAAATTTGTAGGCGTTTCATGAACTCGAATTTTTATTAAAAAATTAATTATAAACGATGGCATTACAAACAAAAAATAAATAAATCTTTACATTTCTAACAGAATTTAGCTGGAATTAATTAAAATTTTATTTTATTACCGTACTAAGTACTTACTAAAAAAAATAAGTCCCTATAAATAAGTCCAATGGTGTTCTGCCTCAAAACTATTCTAAAAAAACTGAAAAGAAGAATTTCGGTCAAAAAGTCCGTTTTATGGATACAAAAATGATTGTGAAAATGAATTCTAAAAAGTGAGAATCTAATTTTGACTATCACCATTCCCAACTGTGCTGGTGCATGTGAATGTTTTTAATCGACAAAGTGAAATGCATGGCATCAAAAGTGTTATTTCTTTTTTTAAAAAATTAGAAAATTTTCTAATTTCAAAATACCTTCGCTGCTGATATTCCGGCGGCTTCCAAAGCGCTTTTCACTTTTTTTCTGTCTTCTTTATTTTGAGTGAACATTTTGACGATACTGGAATCAAAAATTGAAAGGTTTTAGAAATCTTGAAAGTTGAAGGGGAAAAGGGACAGTGGGAATTTTGAAGGAGTGTTTTTATGTTGATGACTTTTGAGTCGATTTTTAAGGGAGAAGGAGTCTTTTTTTGACCTTTTACCATATGTCAACTTTTATAGCCCTTTAAAAATGCTTTCCAACGGTGTATCAATCATTTAGATCGGTTAATAATTAAAGAAGTTATGGACGTTTAAAGTGGAAAGGGTGTATTTGGTGTGTCTGGAGAGCCCCGAATTTTTCAGAATTTAATAATTTTTGGACTTCAAAGAGGTGCCACGCCCCTCCTACGGTTCCCTGAGGCTTTCAAATTATTAAAAAACCGCTAAAATCACAATACGAACTTTTTCACTGGAATTTTTGACGATTTGTCGACATTTAGTTGTAACTTTGTGTGCGCTTTGAGCAAAAATTTCATCACCGAACCATTCAGTTGGGACAAGCTGAAAGCCAATTTCAGCAACTCGTCCGTCCAAAGCTAAGAAAAAGAAAATTTGAAAAAATCCGATTATTTTATATCGAAAGCGTACTTGTGCCGTTTCTTTTTTATTACAACAGAAATTAATAAATGTCAAATTAACGAAATCCGAGCCGTAACATAAAGTAACAGTCTTATCCTCCAATAAGTCCTGAGAGGAGCCCATCGTGACGTTCAGCTTTAATTTAGGATCCTGAAAAACAATTAAAAAATTAATATTAATTTTTAAAACGATTTAAAAAATGCAAAGATTAAAATCACGACTTTCATGTACGAGTTTAGAGTCGTTCGGTGACAGTTGCCAAGGAATTGAGTGTTTTTATGTATTTAATTAATTTAAAAAATATGAAAAACCTAAAAAAAAATCTTAAAAAATAACGAAGTATTTTTTATGAGTGTCTCGTTTTTCAAAAATTTGTGTGTGTACCTGGCAAACTTTAGTCCTTGGAGACTGAGCTACATTCTAGACATAAAATTGATAAAAAATTAATTTTTTTAATGTGTGAAAAAGACATTGACAGCTCTTTGCCGTCTCCATCAAGTTATGGTCGGCGGAGAATGGAATATGATAACATCAGAAGTGGGACATATCAAAGAGGAAGCCGCTGTCATGTCAGTTCCATATGGAACGACTATCTTAAATGCCGGACTGTGCTTTTCTATGAATCTAGGAGAATATGAGCGGAAAATAATAAACCTCACCTTTGGTATTTTAGCTTGTTTGCCAGTTCTGCAGTCTCGGATTGTGGCTATGTCGAGTAAATCCATTTCCTAAAAAAGAAATTTAATTTTAAATTCAGATGCCACCAAGTGGAGCTATGAAAGAACTGCGAGGGACCTAAAATATTTTACTATTTAGGTGGCACTAGAATGCTTCCAATGCCACTTTGATTGGTTCAATTCGTGTTTGCCAATATTTAGGTGGCTGTGGATTCCATTCAGGATTCGTTTTAGACGAAATCCTTGTATCCAATTCCATCTTGATTGGTTTTATTCGTTTCTTTAATATTTAAGTGGTCTTGGAACCCAAACAGGATTAAACTGTAACGAAATCCTCCTATCCAATGCCATCATGATTGGTTTCGTATCCAATGCCACCTAGATTGATAACATTCTATTCAAGAATAATGGAGCTGCAGCACAGATTATACTTGCAGTATGGCTCCTAAAAGGAAGTCCATTTAATGCCACCATAATTCCTTTCCATTATTTAGGTGGCAGTGACTTGAATGACGAATTTATGAAGACCAAAACAAATTCCTCCCATTTTTAAAGTTTTCCCATCTTCATGAAGACCGATATACTTGAAATTTTAAGGGATTTCTTTAATCGTATTAAAGCAGAGTTACGTAATGTTTTAAGTGAATCGGACCAACAGTTTAGGCACAGTTTAGGAACAAAATAAGAAGCAAAAAAAGAGTTTTCCAAGTTTTTTTCCCTCAGATTTTTATTTTATTTTATTTTATTTTTTCAAAAAGAAAGATATCTGTACTACAAAATTTAAGAACCATCTTCATACAGACACTTAAAAGAACCGACAGACACTACCCGAAATCTCAACGGGGACGGGTAGAAAAATGAACTCCCTCGTAAGTCGTAAGGGGTACTTGCAAGGGGGATAAAAAAAAAAAAAACTTCCAAGAAATCAAATTTCCTTGCAGGTGGGCCGTCAAAAAATGTCAATTAAAATTTCTTTTATTTATTTTTTTGCGTGGACATTTTTTTTTATAAATAATGTTAAAACACCGACACGGGTACGTTTATTTCTGGTGTTTTGGACGAGGCCCAGAAAAAATAAAAAGGGGGAAAAGTACAAATGTGACAGATCGCGGTTTGCTTCCGAGAAGAATTTTCTTATTAAAAAAAGGAAAAAAAAATTTAAAGCTATTTCCAGGGATAAAACGATCAAGGGCATGAAACAAAAAATTCTCAGAGGCTCAGTTTTATCTTTTTTTATTTATTTTTTTATAATATACCGCGAAAACAACATAAAAAAGAGATAATGGCGAGATTTAGTGTTTATAGTTATGTAAATATTTACAATTTTTTTGACGTAAAATAAATTTTTTTTTACCTTGTTCTGGTCCACCCAATAGAGGTAAAAGCCATTTTCATCAACTCTCAGGGTCACCGGTGTTCCAACTCCTGAATCCTGAAAATTAATAATTAATCCAATTAAAAAATTAATTAATTTAAATTAATGATGCGTGGAAAGAGGGAAAGGAAACCGCCCAATTCAACCAATCCATTTGGATTTATTTATTTTTAGCAGATTTCCAAAGGGGTGAAGCTATTTTTTATTGGTCTGGAATTGCCCCGACGAAAACATCCTCATAGTTCTCCCGCCTCCTTATCCAATACTGATTTTTGTGTTAAAACACGTAAAAACAACTTTTAGTGAGGCAAAAGTTTTACCAGCTAACTTTGGATCGGACGTCTTGAAATTTAGGTCAGAAATTCTTTAATATAATATGAAAACGCCATTAAAATTGAATTGCCAGGCAGGCAGAGAGCTGAGAAAACATTTATACATATCTGGACGCAAAAAAATGCTCGAGGCCATATTTTAATTAATAAAATAATTTGAAAGTATAAATAATTTTTAACATAAACAGACAGAAGCGCATAGAATATGATAGGCTCTGTTACGAATATATGCTTTATGACGTCATAAGGCTACCAGCTATGGCTTCTTATCACAGAAATCCCTTTCCTATTCCTGAATGGCTCAAACTCGGAAAATAATTGACCGATTTTCTTGGGATTTTCAGTGTTAGTATTCTTTTTAAGACTACTAATAAATGGTTCAATAAAATATGTCCCCCCATCCCACCATCACCATCACCACCACGAAGAACTGATATAATTGGCGTTCCATGATTCTCCCATTTGTCTTTCAAACACTTTCTACCTTATCAGCCCAACTAGTCCCCTAAACCCCAGTAACTCCCCCACTAATTTCCCCCCTCCGGCCACCCCCAAATTTTAATAAATAACCTCACAGGCTCACGGTGTGAAGGTTATCATTTAAGCAAGGTTAATTACCACTAGTACGTTTTTTTAACGACAGGATCGCAGTTTTTTGCTCTATGAATAGTAAAACCTGTTGATTCATGCAACAGTTACTGTTGAATAAATCGTAAACGCCTGCCAATGCGATTTTTTTCATCCACGCTTATTAGTTATCAAAGAGTAATTACGTATGCTAAATAATGATAATTAACTATTGATTTAAGAATAATAATAGGAGGAAGTCATTTAAATGAAACTAAGGGGATACCACCTTCGCTCTTCTTTTCGTAATCGTTTACGGTGATGCTTATGAAAGTTTTTCACTTAACACGTTCAATGCGGCACGATGTCTTTAATGCTCATAACGTCCGCAGTTTCAACTTTCTCAAAAAGAGTTCCCATTGTTGAGTCATTGAAAGTTTTACTTTAGTAAATACAAAAGTGTTCGAAATGGGCATGATAAATGAGGCAATCATGGAGGAAGTAATTAGGGGGGGGGGAGTTATTGGGCGGCTTAGGGTAATTGGAGGTAATAAGGGTTAGTTTGGGGGAGGAGGTAATAGGTAGGGATTATAAGATCGTGGAGGAAGCAATTGGGTGGTTTGGGGAAGGGAAAGGTGGGGGTAATGAGGGATAAAAATGGAGGGAATTATTAAGGAAGTACATAATTGGGAGTTTGGGGGTTAGTTGATGGGGAGGGAAAATAATGGAGGAAGTAATTGGGGGATTGGGAAGGGGGGTAATTAAGGTTAGTTGGAGGGGGGGGGATAGGATAGGATTGTAAGGAGGATAAATGGGTAATCGTGGAAGAAGCGATTGGATGGTTAGGGATGGGAGAAGTTGAGGGTAATGGCGGGCATAAATGAATCATTGAGAGAGTAATTGTGGAGGGATAGTTGATAAGATATGCTATAATATAGGAAGTAATTGGGGGATGGGGGAGGTAATTCGAGGGCTTAGGGTAGTTTGGGGTAATTAGGCTTAGTGTGGGGGGGGGGTGCTAATAGGAAGGGATTGTTAGAGGATAAATGGGGGGAATCATGGAGGAAGCAATTGGATCGTTGAAGGGGGAGGTAATGGGAGATATAAATGGAGAAATTGAGGGAATAAATGGGGGTTGGGAGGGCAGTCTACGGGGAGGGATAGTGGAGGAAGTAATTGGTGATTAGGGTAAGTTGGTAATTAGGGTTAGTTGGGGGAATGTTGTAAGAAAGGATAGCTTGGAGGACAAATTAGGGAATCGTAGAGAAAATAATTCTATGGTTTGTCATGGGCTGCATAAACGGGAGGAATCATTGAGGGAGTAATTTGCTGGTTTGGAAAAATTGAGCAAATTGTGCAAAATCGCGAGTCTGAAATTGTTCTTCAAGTTTTAGTTCTTTTAAAAATTTTTCGTTAAAAGTTTGTAAAGAAGCTCATTGGAGAAAATAAATACGCGTAACTACTTCGAATTAGATCAGTACCTGAAACTCAATTATTATCCGTGACCCGCTTTTAGTCTGGAACTTTTGAGTAGGGCATGAATTTTTCGAGGGGGAACATAAAATTAAATCATGGACGTTTTTTTGAAGCACTTTACGCTGGCGAGGATTCGACCAGAAAATACACAAGATGGTGGTCGGAAGAGTGGAAAAACTTAAGGGCCCATCCAGCGCCTGTCGCGAGGGCGGGGCGACCCGCATAACACGAGGGATTTAAAACTCATCCCTCCCCTTCAATTGGCAGGAGGAGCCGGTTCTCTCCTCCCACTTGTCTTTGATTCGTTGAAAAACCCGCGTGATTCAAAATTTGTTGAGATAGTATTTCAATGATAACTAAAGATTGAGTCATCGGAATTGATTCAAAATTTGCATACTTATGTTCTTTGTTATGTGGAGCGCATTTCACTAAACAATTCTTTAAAAAGTTTAAAAAAAAATTTTAACATTTTTTTTTTTACTACAAAGATTTATTTTTATTACAATAAGTTTAGTGGAATGCGCGGAGAAATAAATAAGCTTCATTTTAAAAAAAGTCCGGTCCAGATCGGATCATTTTTCTATGAGCTATCATTGAATAACTGTTTTCACGGCCCCTTAAATGACTCGGTGGCTGTGTTCTTTTAAGCAATGAGGGTCATCAAAGGTCACTATTTTTAGTTTTTCGTCGATAACTCGAAAACTATTGATCCAAGTAGGAAGAGGACTTTTTAATTCAAAAATCTACAAAAAAATGTATCCATGTATCCAGTCTACAGAGAAAGGTTGTGTAAAAGATTTTATTGTTTTAAAATTTAAATGGTCCATTTGGATCCCAATAACGTGTATTTGAAGAGTCCCAACAAATGCTTTCCAGGCACAACTTTTGGCTGCAGAAAAACCGCGACTTTTTTCAGTTTTCTGCAAATAACTCAAAAACGGGACATATTTTGAGGAAAACCCTCCAGTAGTAATTTTAAGAAGACAAAATTCTGCGTCGATTAAAAAAAAGTTTGCAGAAATCGGTCCAATAGAAAAATTGTTACAGGCGATCAAAAAACTTGAGCTTTCTGAAAAATTGAAGTTTTCTGATGGTCTGTAAAAATATGTCTATTCGACCGATTTTAGCAACCTTTTTTTTTTTTTTTTTTTAATTGGCGCAGAATTTGTTCTTCTTTAAATTACTACGTGTTTTCTACAAAATATGTCCAGTTTTCGAATTATTTGCAAATAACTGAAAAAAGTTGCGGTTTTACGGCTGCCAAAAGTTGTGCCGGAAAACCATTTATTGGCGCTCTTCAAAAACATGTTATTGGGACCCAAATGGACCATTTAAAACAATAAAATCTTTTACATCATCTTTTGCAGGATATGGCCCTTCAAAATGCTCTGTAGACTGGACTATATGGAGAGGAGAAAAAATTAGTTTTTTTTTGGGCAAGACCACCTAGCGAAATGCTAGTCCAATTGAGTCCATCGCAAGCTAATTTTAACCAAAAAGAAAAGCAGAAAAATCTTCAATTTTTCAGCGGTTTTCTTTTATTGATTATTCTCAAGTTACCAAGTGGCATCGAAAATTCGCGTTTTCCACGCCGATTTTCTAATTTCTAATCCCACATTCTCGATTTTCGAACAAAAAACACGTTCTTAGCTAGTAAGGGAGAACTGCTGGTCCGACTCAGCCGGGCAGCATTGAAAGCTTATACGTCCATAATTTACACAATTTTTGATCGATTTCTGCGCTACATGTACCGTTAGAAAGCTCTTCAAAATAGCTTGTTAACGATGAAATCTGTCAAAAATTATGGAAATTATGGATTACGGACAATAAGGCGTTCATTCATGACATCGTGAATGTTCCCTGAAGACCTATCGACTTGAAATTTTCAGAGAATCACCTTTCCTAGGAGAAGGAAATGAGGGAAAATAAGGGATACAATAATTTATCCTTTTATTTGTTTATTTGGACGTTTCGCACCTCATTCGGCTTTATTTATTTAGAGAGCGGCCCCTACTATAAACAAAAACAAAACATCTCGGCCTTTTTGAAGTGCATAGCGGTCATCTAGCTATCATCGTTTCCTTCTGCTAATTGGATCGTCTAGGGAAGGGACTCAACAAGTGTCGTCGACGATATAAAGCTAAAAGGGCTAAAGGAGTCGCGGGGGGTGCTTCAACACATGCAAAATTAAAAGCCTCAACAGGTAGGTAATAATCTTGAAGGTTCAGGGGTAGTTTTCTTCACTCCCTCGCCGTCTCGGAGGGCGGGGCGGGTCCGATAATCACGCAAGAAACAAAAAAGGAAAGAAAAAAAATTAAAAAGAAAAACTTGAGGGAAAATTAAAAGGGCGTAACGTAGGAAATATCGATAGAAAAAGGGTGGCTAAAAAAAGTGGTTACCTCGTCCCATTTGATGACTTTTTCCCCGTCGACCATACATTTGGGGACGTCGAGGGTTTTCAGCTGAAGTGCCAATGGTGCTTTGGTACTCATTTTGAAGTAATTCGCTGTTGAAAATGTGGGAACTATTTTGCGTTTCTGGGTACCATTTTGGCACTGGAGATTTGGACTAAAACTTATTCACATAATTCACTTATTCCGAGGGGCTCGCCTCCCCGTGAGGCGGATTTCCGAACATTTTCGTTGTCGTTTTCGTTTTTTTATTTTTTTTATGTCCCCCGCACGGAAAAGCGATAAGAGCGGAAACGGTCCGAGAAAGCCGAGGGGAGACCCCTTTAACAGCGGCCCGTCTGCAAGTTTTTTAGGGACGGGGGAGCCATGTGCGCATGTCCTGTGGATGATGGGGGGAGGGGAGTATCGGAGATAACCTGTAGGCGTCCCGAGCGGAGCTCTCCCTTCCCCCGGGACCCCCTCGTCCCTGATCCGAGGACCGAACCCTTTCCTAAATAGGGATCAAGGTTTTCCCTCAAAAACCGGTTTTCGGTTAACCGGCTTTTGGCTCCCGGTTTTAACTAACGGTTGTCGGGGGGGGGAGAGATGCAATAGGTACATATTTCTTGTCGTTTTGAACAAGATGATGCCATTATGAAACTTTTTCCATTAAAAAAACCTTTCAAGCCAGATTTTGAACTTTTTTTTTGCATGAAAGACCATTAGAAAATGGCCTAATTGGATTACAACATTCTGGCTCTTTTTTTTTTATAAAAGTATACAACTACAAGAAAAGACCCTTTCATCCAGATTTTGAACTTTTTTGGAAATTAAAGCCCTTTTCTGCCATATTTCAAACAATTTTTGACAAGAACAGACCCTTCTCAGCCGAATTTCGAAACTTTTTTGACAAAACAGAACCTTTCGGCCAGATTTTGTTCTATTTTCGACAAGAAAGGACCTTTTTTTTCCGACATGAAAAACCCTTTTTGTAACATATTACATATTTCGGTTTTTTTGGCATCAAGCTTTTTCCACAAGAAAAGACTCTTTCTAGCCAGATTTTGCAATTTTTCTACAAGAAAGACCCTTATGTTCCATATTTCAAACCTTTTTCGACCTGAAAGACCCTATTCAGCCAGATTTTGAACTTTTTTTGTGGCAAAAAAAGACTGTACAAAATTCGGTTTTTGATTAGGGGAAAACCGGTTTCGGTTTAAGCAGGTCGTATCTCTTCGGTTGCGATGACGAGGCCGGGGGGGGGGTCGCCGGAAGCACCCCATCGGTTTTTCCGGATTCCGTTTGATCCTTTCTTTTCCATCCCCCATCCCCTTTCGAAAAATTCGATCACGAAAATACCTGAAAGGATAAAAAACAAAAATCTCGCATGTCGTCGATAAAAAGAGATTTGACGCCTCTAAAATGCAAATTTCGTTTATCATCTCTTCACAACCCTTCTTCACTCTCAAGGCGGGAAATCCTCCATCAGACATATTTTTCAGCTTTTTCAACTTTTTTTTTTTTCTTTAATATTTCAAAAACGATGTTTTTTGTGAAAATATGAAACTTGGAAATTGCAGAGCGTAAAACTCTGCATCTTTTTAGTACCCACTTGTTGAGCTTTGGCTTTAAAAAACGTCAAAATCAGTGGTAAAATGCTCAAAAAATTCCCCCTGCTTCCGAACATAGTGGAGGTTTTTTGACGTGAAGAGTGGATAAGGGTAATTTTTGAGGAAGTTATCGCCGGGGACACCTCCAGACCAATACTTTGTCATAACTTATAAGTCATTACCATGACAAAAGATTCCTTTTATTTTCTAGGGCTCATAACCACGATCGATGGAATCGATGGAGAACACCTAGTGGTGGGAAATGACCCATTATGTTTTCGTTTTTCTAAATTGACTCGGAAATGGAACCAATAACCGAAACTCGAGTACTTTACTTATTGTGACAACCGATATCTCGCTTCAAAGTCATCAAATGTTATTTTCGACTTATTGTCACCGTATTATTAATAAAAAAGAAAGAAAAAAAAAATCCTACTAAGGCCATTTCTCACATGAAAAAACGTGCTAAAATCGTGATTCCGACCGGAAATTTTCATTCATTCCCTTCCCCCTTCTAATATTTCCCGTCGGCGTCATTAGTGGTTTTTCACGATAGCTCGTGTCATTTTTTACGTTTTAAGGCACGAAAATTACGACAGGATGACGTATAATATTCTAGTAGTGTAATTCGCCCCTTCCCACTCTAGGCATTACGACATCGCCTCGGCGACCCGAGCAAAACACGCTTAATGTCAATTATTGTGACAAAGATAAAAAGAAGGAAAGGGAAAAAAATTCGTCATTTGCTAATGGAAGGATGTTATTATTTAAGACCTTCATGACAACCTTGATTTCTTACTCGAATCTTTATACAAAAATGTTTTCAAAGAGATATATCATGAACATCGATGTATATAAGTAACTTATATACATCGATGATCATGAAAATATATCAAACATGCTTTCGGAGGGGTTAGTTATTGGACAACCTGTTTTTGTGACGTCACTTGGATCAGTGCTGCCAATGAAACCACCTCTCCTCCAACCACCACCATCACAACCTTCCCCCCACATCCCAGCCCAATCCGTTCTGTTTGAGAATCTCCGCAATTTTATAATTTATTTTTACAACCCAATAAAATTTATTCATACAATTTAAATGCAACAGGGAAGCTCCCATGAACATAGGAACGGTGCATTCCATCTAGTCAATTCAAGATAAGGAATTTATAGGTAGTTTCTCATCGTCATGGAAATTGCTAAATTATTTCAACCTTGAATTCTAAGAGAAAAAAAAAATATTTAAAAATAACAAATTTTAAAATGACGTTTAGATACAGCATCATAACGTTTCAGAGTCCGTATTCAGAGATTTGAGTGCGAGTGGAGACCCGGTTTTCTCACCTCCCCTGTGGACCGACTGACTTAAAATTTGGCGAAGATATTCAATATTATGCGAAAACGTCCTGAAAATTTCAAGTCGATCTTTAGGGAGATATGAAAACACAATATCATTTTCAAGTTCTCAATCGTATAGCGTTGCCACGGACCATTTAATGGCTTTAACACCAAGTTAAAAATTTTGGAAATTATGGACATTCACATCTCAGAGCATTGAAGGAGAAATGAAAGAAAAACATTCAACAAATTTTTTATTTAAACTGAACGAAAAAGAACTGGAATTCAATAAAACAATAAAATAATTTCATAAAGATTGCTTTTAAAATTGAAAGAACGATACAAATTCAGGTCTGATTTCAGGAAGACCAGAAAGTGAAAAATTTTCAGCCTCGGTCTTCCCCAATTACCTGAATTTAGTTCAATTTGAATTAAATGCCATTTGGCCTAATTGAACTCTTTATTAGAAACGATTGCATTAACTAGGAACATTGTTGAGGTGAAGCCTCTTAAATAAAAAACGAAAAAAATGTACAAAATGAATTCCAAAATAACGAATCACTTTGATTTAATCACAGAAAAATTCACCGATACGTAATTTATATTTCGAAATTGCCGTCGGGAAAGAAATCGGGATCGAGTTCGTCTTCTGAGTCGTCGAAGTTCATTTCTACGATGTATTGATGGAGCATATCTTCGAACAAGATGTCATCGCCTTCTTCGTCCTCTTCGTCGTCGCCCATATCGTCCAAGTCGACGCCTTCGAAAAGCTTGTTGAAACATTTCGAATCGCGGCTGTTATAATGCTGATAAGGCGTAGCGGCGTCGAGCTCCTTAAGGCAAATCCAGCAGAAGAAACAACCGCATTTCGAACACGACATTTTGTTGCAACCTTCCGTTTTCTGAAAAATTTGGGTTGGTAACATCAGAATGGAAAGAATGGCAACACAAACTCGTATAACTTCAAAAATACGACACATCCACTTACTTCAATATGGGCATTGCAGTGAGGGCAAGATTTGCTGTTGTCTTGAATCCATTGGTCCGATTTAGCAGCATCCATATACGACTTGATTTCTTTACTCCCGTACACCTTTTCAAGCTGAGCTCTTTTCGCGCTATCCCCATTTTCATACTCATCCAAAATAACTTTGATCCTCTCTAAAAAAAACATCAAAAACAAACCAAAAAGTTGGATAAACATACCGGCTTTCATTCTACATTGCTCGACACCATGGTACGTCATTTTGCAATGGAAACAGAAGACATACTCGCATTTGGGGCACGTCGCCATTTTATCGTCCATTTCACGTATGACGGGCGAATTGCAGAAAGTCCTCGGGCAATACGTTATGTCAGACATCGTATCCAAAGTCGCATTCAAAAGGAGTTTCTCGTATTTCAAATACACTAGAGACGAAACCGTTCTTTTAATCTGAAAAATTCAGACAATAAGAAAATCCTAAATCGGTTTTTAAAAACAAACCTGGACTTGGTGCGCTTCTGAAGGGCACTTATTATCAGGACAAGGCATTGTATGTACTTGGCCATCGTTTATTCTCACTTCAAAATACTTTTTAAGGCAATCTTTACAATAAACGTGTTTACAAGGCTTAAATTGGACGCATTTTTCTCCCAACTTATCCTAGAATAAAAACATATGCATGAAATCAAAAAACGGGGAAACAAAGGTGGGCAATTTGACGATATCTTGTTTAGGCAAAACCATTAAGAATTCCCCCCCCCACTGTGCTCCATCAGCCATTTTGAAAAACTGTCCCAAATCTGGACTTTTTCCGTTTTTGAGCTTTAGCTCGAAAACTATGGGTTCTAGAGACTTGACCACGAAGTACAAAATGAAAGGTAATGAAATTCTGCTTCTAATGAGCTTTCAAAAGTCAAAATCGGTCCAGCCTTTTAGGAGATATAACTGGTCAAAGGACCGATTTTTGAAAAATTTCACTACATATTTAAAGCTCTCAATAGAGATCAAAGAAAGTTAATACTAGCCTTTTTGAAAGTAATAAACTAAGGAACATTTTCCAAAAAGAGCAAGCTCTTACATGGTTTAGAAATGGTAAGGCTTTAATCAATACTATCGGTCCTTAAAAAAACTTTGACCATTGATATCTCCTGAACGGCTGGACCTATTTTGGCTTTTGAAAGCCTATTAGAAGCAGAATTTCATTATCTTTCATTTTGTACTTGGTGAGCAAGTTGCTAGAACGCATAGTTTTTGAGCTAGAAGTCAAAAACTAAAAAAGTGCCAGTTCCGGGGACCGTTTTTTAAAATGGGGACCAAGGATAGGATGGAGGGAGATGAAAACTTAGAACTAAGGTCCTAAACGAGATAAAATAGTGCAGGAAACAGAATTTACCTCGAAACAAATATCACAAGCGTATAAAGTGTGTAAAAATTCAGTATTTGATTTGTCTTCGTTATACGAGACGAGGTATTCGTGTAGATGCGAGTTTATGCTGACGGAGACGATTCGAGGGTCTTTGACAACCGAATATCTTTTGGTGTTTGTAGGGTTTTGGGTTCGCGATTCGGTTGGCTTTGCTTTGATTTTCCCTCGCCTTTTAAGCTCGGAGACGTATTGGCCGCAGAGGTCTAAGCTGTCGCCGATTTTCAGAAACGACATGAGCTCCTCTTTGAAAAAATTCGTCCACGTATACAGAACGACCATGCCTTTGTTCTTGGACCATAATTCGTCCAGTTTTTGACAGATTTTGTTCAACTAAAACAGAATTTGAGTTTTATTTTTATGATTTTGCTTTTACCTTGGTAGTTGAAAGCCAAAGACATGATATCTTATAATCAGGTGGACATTCCGAAGGATAATTTGGAGGAAAGAGAAATTCTAACGTGATCGGTGGTAAATAGGATATCGGGATACGAACGATGTCGTTTTCTAGAGCATAAACATAAAAATTTTGAGTGAACATTGAAAGATTCTTACGACTACTGTAGTTTTTGTAAAAAATGTAGAAATTCTCCGGAAGGGTGACCGAAGCGAAAAACTGCCCTCCTTTCGAGTCATCGCGACCTTGGAATTCTTCTTTCGTGAAAATCGATTTCAAAGCGCATATTTCGTCTTTTTGTTCAACAATGTCGGAGTACTCGCTCATTTTTTTTTTTTGGTTTCGTACAAAAATAAACGACAAATAACTGAAAAACAAGAAATATGAAATAAGTAGATTAAATGATGAGAATACAGATAAAGAGAGGCCAGGAAAGGGTACGAAGTAAAGGCTCGCTGTGTACTATCATGCCAGTAGGTTGACTTCCCTTCCGGTAACACATGTGGCTTAAACAGTCACACTAACGGTGCAACCGGTCACGCATTGCGGTGTACCTGGTCACACATTGCGGTTTAGCCGGTCACACATGCAATGTACCCGGTCACAATAACGGTGTACTCGGTCACATATGGGGTGTACCTGGTCACACATTGCGGTATAACCAGTCACACATGCGGTGTACCCGGGCACACATTGCGGTGTAACCGGTCACACATGGGGTGTACCCGATCACACATTGCGCTATAGCCGGTCACACATGTGGTGTACCCGGTAAAACATGCGGTGTACCCAGTCACACATGGGGTGTACCTGGTCACACATTGCGGTATAGCCCGTCACACATGCGGTGTACCCGGTCACAATAACGGTGTACTCGGTCACACATGGGGTATAACTGGTCACACATTGCGGTATAACCGGTCACACATGCGGTGTACCCGGTTACACATTGCGCAAGTTGGATCCAAGGCAAGCAAAGCCATATCCCTCTATATTTGATTGATTATTTTAAGTACTTTCAAGAGAAAAAGGCGGCTGAAACTTGCCAGATAAAAACATTTCAGGCTTATTATTGGGACATTACCTGTTTAACTAGCTAGGAATTACGGTTGAGGCACTGATCTTGATCAAAGTTGATATTCCTGTCAAAGAAGAAAAAAAAAACAAGTTTTGCAATTTGATGAAATTGAAGTACCTACGAGAATCAAAAATGGAGGTTACTTACGTAATTTTTCAGTCTTGATTTTAGCACAAAAGGGCGAAACTTAAATGATTCTACTGAAATGGGAAACTTGCATTTTTTTGTGATTTTCCGGCTTTCCGTTTCACATCATTAGATGCGATGCCAGTATCGGGATTTGGGAATGACCGACGAAGGGAATCGAAGCCGAAGGATCAGCTGATAAGGTAGCACGAGAGCGAGACGCGAGTCACGAGATAGGAGTCATCATTGATAGGAGGATGAGAAGAACATTTTTTGTACTTAACCGATAACCGGTTATTTTGGCGGGAACCTATTTTTATTCTGACAAACCAATAGAATCATATCTCATATATTTTAGTACTTTTAAAATATATTTTCGTGCTCCTGAAAAAGGTTTTTTTGTACCATTGAGATACCAGAAATGGAAAATAATTCAAAAACCTTCTGTCAAAAAGAGCCAAGATCCGGTTTTCAGAATAAACGGTTGGTCTTTGGTTTTAGCTGTCACCTGCCTAACTAGGAGTAACTACTGTCTGTGGGATTTTAAAGGAATCTTTGTAAATGGGATTGATTTCTACTTTATTGATATTTCATTCATAAATGAAGATCATTCGCCACATTTTTCCATCCCCAAAAGCCCCCAATTATCCCCTACCTAACTAGGACCGCAATTATCCCTTAGAAGCACAGAGAAGACAAAGTTTGTCTACTCTGTGTTAGCGTTAACTAGTAACTTTTTTTTTTGCTCTTATCCCACATACAAGAGCCCCCTTGCCTCACCCCCCTGGGGATAGGTAGTCTAGTAGGGGGTAGGTCTTGTAGGGGATAGGTAGACTAGTAACTCCAAACCACCAATTTTGCCTTAACTACAAGTTATCCCCTACTCCCTTACTAGTAACTACATAGTACAAGTAACCCCCAATCTCCCTAATAATCCCCTAACTAGATACTCAAAGCTAGTAACCCTCAAGTCCCCCCCTAACTAGTAGCCCCAAACGCCAAATTTTCCCCTAACTACCACCAATTATCAAATAACTAGTAACTCCCCAATTTAAAATATTTACCTAATTTAAAATGTAAAAAGTCTGAAATTTCCTAAATTAATAATAATAAAAATGCTCTTGGTCCAAGAATGAATAAATAAAGCCATCTAGAACCAAAATAGTAACCATGGATACCACAAAACAACACAATATGTTTCCCTTCATTTAATGTTGACAACATTGTTTTTGTAGTTTTTTTATTATTAATTATTTTGTTTGTTATAAATGTCAACTGATCCTCCAAGTGCAGGATGCTACTGTTTCGTATTTTGCTTGATGGCTTCAATGCTCATCTCGGACTTGGCTTGCAATGTCATAACGACCAAAGTGTTCATCCGAAAAGAATTTTATGCAATTTTAGGAGTCACGATGTATGTTTTTGCAAGTTAAAATTGGAAAATAATGAGAAAATGTAGATTTCAGGTCGTTAATATACTTTTCGCTCTTCTTACATTCTGTTACTGCATATTCCGCACAAATGTCGCCAAAGTAAGACTTTTTTCTTTCTTTTTTCTTAATTCAAATTTTTAGGCTGGTTTCGTCGGGATTCTGTTCAAAAGGTTCAGAGCGACGGTGATCATAACGATTTTATATTTGATTTTCACGATCGCCCTTCATGCGGTGACGCTCTTAATCCGATATGGTGACCTTCTTGAATGGAATTGGCCGGGCTATTTGAAATTGTTGTTTTTTATCCAGCGAATTCGTAAGAATATATTTTTTGAAAAATTGGAAAAAAATTTTTCTTTCAGTTTCCGTTTTGTGGTACTACACTTGTAAAAGAGCGATCCTTCGACTTGGCGACCCGAGATTCTACGACGAAGAATGGGTCCGACACACCCTCGTCCATCACGATACGAAAATGTACTAAAATGAATCAAAAAAATTTTTTCTTTTGCTCAAAACCTAACGAAGAATCAAACACTATGTGCTAAAAATTGTAAAAAAATCATCTGAGACTAAATAAAAGGTTTTTAAACAAGATAAAACATGTAAATAAAATTTTATTCCCACCAAAAACTGACAGAGAAGCTCACATCTAAGGATTTGACATGATGCCACCATTTAGGCGGAATATACAGCATATCACCTGAAATAAATGAAATTGTTTAATTATAGAGATTCTTGGGTTTGGATAAAATGGCATTTGAACACAAATTTTGATGATTACAATTTACAAGATTCATTGGTAAAGCCTCTTATTGGCCAATGGGAGTAACCTGGTTATGTTGAAGGCCTCTGATTGGTCTAGAAGATTGCCACCATTAAGGGAAGCCTCTTATTGGCCTATAAGAGTGGCCTGTATAAGTTGAAGGGATCTGATTGGTCTAGAGGATTGGAACGATATTTACTCATAATTTGGAGTTTCTTGACTAGCAAGTGACATTTTTATATTCAAATACAGGAAATTGCCGTATTTTGGCGTTTTTAAATTGAAAACTTGCATTGTCATCCAAATTTTGGTGTTTTCGGAAGTTTCTGGATATGTAAAGCATAAAATTTAAAAAATATAAAATACCTGGTCGCATTATGCATTCAAAAGCTTTGGCATTTTTAAATTTTGGGTAAGATTCATAATTAGGGCTATACGGGTCAACTTGCGCCGTATTTTTCAACATCGTAACATCATGAGCGTATAAATTTTCGGAGTCTTCTGGGGCATATAAAATCACACGTTTGCTTCCTACAATCTAATTAAAAAATAATTAATTAATTATTAATTAAAAAAACATACTTGACAAAAAAGATTATGTTTAGGGTCATAATGGATGGGAGTGATTGTGTCAGGAGGGCCAAACCAGGCGTTAGTGTCGACTTGGAAATCATCAGAATCGGACACGCAGCAATAATCGGGAACTCGGATGTCGTCTTTCAATTCGGGTATTTGGTCAAAAAGTTGATGCTGGGCAAGATAACCAACAGAATCGCTTTTTCCGACGATGTGATTTTCGATAAAATCAGCAATGGTGGTCAGCCTCATACCCCAGTCGCTTTCAGTATATGACGAGCCAATTTCAATTGGAACCGTCCTAGCTCCAGCTACTTTTTTAAAATATTCGATATCATTCCATTTAGAAAACGCAGGCCAATGAGAGATACAATCTAAAAAAAATTAATTTTTTCTCATTTTAACTTGTTTTACCGGTCATTTTTAATGGTTTCCTAGAACTAAAATGATTATTTGAAAAATACTCTAAAGATGGACGATCAACACATTTTATTTGTTCGCCTTTTATTCCAGGAAAACTGACATCTGAAATTTTTGAATCGATTTTCAAATTTTGTGAAATCGAAGGTGAAACTGAAAAAAGAAAAATTTCAATTTTATTCAATGTTTTGGCACAACTAAAGAGCCCTGTAAATGTCAAGGTTCACCAATAAATTAATTTTTTACTTTCATAAATGGCAGCGCTGATCGAAGTTGCCGCAGTGGAAAGTTCTTTATGGAAACCGCAGCCGAGGATGAGACCCAAATCGGCGGATTTGACTGCTTCTTTTAACCGCTCGGTTTCGTGTTCGATTTTGTAGATTTTGAGTAAAATGATGACCTGAACGAAGAAATAATCATGAAGTTGAGATGAGGTAAAAGTGGGACCTTTAAAAATGTGGCGAGTCCATAAAGTTTTCTGAAGTTTTCGGGTATTGAACTCCAATGTCCGGTATTGAGGTCCTCCCATGTTACGTCCAAAATGCTTTGAAGTGTCTCCAAAATTGAAAGAATACTGAAAAATACAAATTTTTGGGAATGAGAAATTAGTTTGGTAAAAAAGGACTACTCTGTTGAAGCAAGCTTGTTTTGATTACACCAGAGCAGATAGGTAGCCAGGTCGGGTAGATAGGTAACCTGGCAGGAAAGATGGATGCAACCAGGTAGAGCAGATAGGTAGTCAGGCAGGGAAGATAGGTAATCAGGTATGACAGATAGGTAATCTGGGAGGGAAGATAGGTAGGCAGAAGGTAGTCAGGCAGGGCAGATAGGCAATCAGGAAGGGAAAATAAGTAGTCAGGTAGGGAAGATAGGTAATCAGGTACAGAAGATAGGTAATCAGGTAGAACAGATAGTTAGCCAGGGAGGGAAGATAGGTAGGCAGAAGGTAGTCAGGCTGGGCAGATAAGTATTCAGGTAAGCAGAAAGGTAATCAGGTATGGCAAATAGGCATTTAGGTAAGCAGATAGGTAATCAGGGAGGGAAGATAGGTAACCTGGCAGGAAAGATAGATGCAACCAGGTAGAGCAGATAGGTAGTCAGGCAGGGAAGATAGGTAATTAGGTAGGAAAGATAGGTAATCAGGTATGACAGGTAGTCAAGGAGGGAAGATAGGTAACCTGGCAGGAAAGATAGATGCAACCAGGTAGAGCAGATAGGTAGTCAGACAGGGAAGATAGGTAATCAGGTATGACAGATAGGTAGTCAGGGAGGGAAGATAGGTAGGCAGAAGGTAGTCAGGCAGGGCAGATAGGTATTCAGGTAAGCAGAAAGGTAATCAGGTACGGCAAATAGGCATTTAGGTAAGCAGATAGGTAATCAGGGAGGGAAGATAGGTAACTTGGCAGGAAAGATAGATGCAACCAGGTAGAGCAGATAGAAAGTCAGGCAGGGAAGATAGGTAATTAGGTATGACAGATAAGTAGTCAGGGAGGGAAGAAAGGTAGGCAGAAGGTAGTCAGGCAGGGCAGATAGGTAGTCAGGGAGGGCAGATTGGTAGGCAGAAGGTAAGCAGAATGGTAAGTAGTCAGGAAGGGAAAATAAGTAGTCAGGTAGGGCAGATAGATAGCCAGACAGGGTAGATAGGTAGTCAGTTAGTTGGATAGTCAGTTATGTCAACTCTATCGCACCAAGCTGGCTCTAATCCGAGTTTTGTAAACCCAGCTTCTCATGAACATGATAGAAAATCCGCTAAAAGTTACATAGAGAACCAAAAATATACAAATTTACCCAGACTCCGTACCGTCCATGACAAATTTATACGATTTTTGGACTAAAAACAGTCTATCGTTGAAAACGTCATCGAATTCGAGCATTTTTGGATTTAAAAACGATTTCAAATCCTTTTCAATCTCTTCCACTTTCATTTGTTTTGATTATTCTAAAAGGAGGTTACGATCAGTTTAACAAAAGCAACCTTTTTCTATAACCTCTATCGCATTTAACCTTTCATTAACTTTTCGGCGTATTTGTATATTGTAGACCTTCAAGACTTTTATTTTGCTTTTTCTCGTGAAGAATGAGTAAACGCGAATTTCCAACCGTTGCAACAATAATTGGCTGGTAATTCTTATAATTTTACGTTTATAAAAGAATAATTTTTGTATCTGTCAATCATTGAGTTTAAGAAGGTGTCTAATCAGTAAGGAGATGTTTGTTGACTCTTTTATATCCAGCTGGTTGATTCCTATCGTTGTAATTTGCTCAAAGAGGCTCCATTTCGTTTTTTCTCCCAGTCCAGGTTTATTAGCTCAAAAATCCCATTCTTGGCATACTTTTGCAATCTGTTACATCCAGCTGGTCGACACAATCCTATGCACTCTTTCATTGGCTAAAAATGCCACATTCCTTTGCATGGGAAATTTCATGCCTCGTTTAAACGGCCGTAACATCCACAAATTTTGACCAATCTTTGTGATTTTTATACCGTTGAAAAGCTATTGTGAAGAGCTTTCTGGCGGTATAAAAATCAATAAAATCAGTTAAAAATTGTGGAAGTTATGGGCATTTAAAGGTTAAGTTATGAAATCGTGAGTTTATTTTACTTTACAGCCCCGAGCAATTGACTTCGACTAACGGACTTGTTGCGACGCCGATCCTCCCGGGCAATTTCGCTCCATCTGGAATTCCCGACGACACCTCCCAAGTCAAAGATCCGATCCAACGAGCTGTCTTGGACAACATCTGCGGAAAACTACCGACCAAAACAACAGTCGTATGCTCTTTAAATTCATAATTGTCGATAATAATTTTTTCTAGGAGGGACGAAGATGCGAAATCTGTAATATCGAATGCAACGGCGATGTGTCGTTCAGAATCCATTTAGAAGGAACAAAACATCAAAAAAAGGTGCGAAAAAGACAAAATCTTTTCTCTTCTCCAGAACTACTTTTTCAGCTTAAATTTTCCAACTAAATTAACTGTAGTTCCAACTAAGTTAATTGCTTCTCGATAGTTGATATTAAAGGAAATTTAATTCTCTACAACGTTTACTTAGTACACTTTTTTGATTAG
This sequence comes from Orius laevigatus, assembly GCA_018703685.1. Taxonomy (NCBI): domain Eukaryota; kingdom Metazoa; phylum Arthropoda; class Insecta; order Hemiptera; family Anthocoridae; genus Orius; species Orius laevigatus. The sequence continues at coordinate 28,299 of JAGWEN010000702.1, forward strand.
GTAACGCCTTCCCCACTTTTTTCCAACTTTTCTAAAATCTGACGTTTTTCTTAGGAAAAACTCAAAAATCCCGCTTTTTTGTAGCCTCGTAGCTCAGAAACCTTTGTTCCTACAAAAAATCTTAGTAAATCAAATTTGCAGCAAATTTTATAAGCTTTAATTTTGTTTTTATCAAATTTTTTCAAATTTCAATTTTTGAATGAAATTTGTTTTGAAATTTACCCCCTGCCTATTGATCGTGAATTGCTTTTTGAGAGTCGTTTAAAGTTAATTAAATTCTCTACAACTTTTATTAAGTACACTTTTTTGATTAGATGACGTCTTCTGTCCTTTAGAGGTCAAAATAGAAACCCCGGTTTTTTTGCGACCTGTTAGCTCAGATACGTTTGGTCCTACGAAAAAATCATATTAGCTCAAAATTATAGCAAATTCAATTATCTTCAATTTTTTACTAAACATTATTTCGCCTACGACTAACGGTTTTCGAGATATTGCAGAAAAAACGAAAATTTTTTTTGGGCTTTTGAGTGGACTGACTCCAAATCCCATATTTATGTTTTGTTTTTAGGTTCGAGATCAAAAATTGCGACCTTTTGCCAAGCTCACCTGTATAATCCAAGATAGAGAAACAGGCACTTATCAGTGTACAGCATGTAATATATTTTTGAATGCTATCGGACAAGTTGAGGCTCATGTTGCGGGCTCCAAGCATAAAAAAATGTTTAAAAATGCTCCCGAAGAATATGAGACGGTCGAGACATTGTTAAGCCAAAGAAGCGAAGAAATCCCTGAACGTAAGAATAATTAAAATGAAATGGATTTTTAAAAGAAATTTTAGGTCCTCCCGAGCCTTTGCCTAAACCAGATCCTAATGAACTTTTTTGTGCTTTATGCAACGTTCGTACGAATTCGAGGCTTCAGTTAGCTCAGGTAATTTTCTTAAATTTTCACTGATTAGTTAATTTTATTTTTTCAAGCATGTTGTCTCTCAAAAACATCTGACGCGCCAGAAATCGGTCCAGATGGGACGATTCAATCCGTATGCTAAGAATTTCGAGCCGCCACCACCTCCTACACATATTACACCCAAAAATAACAGCAATGATGGTATTATTAAGCAAATCGATAACTTTTGATACAATTTGAATTTTAGATCCTTATTCGAATGTGAAGATCATGTCTCTTGGTACGAGTGCTCAAACTACACCCCGGTTCAAAAAGAAGAAAACTGAAGAATCATCGATGTTTAATGGTAAATTCATTTTTTTGGTCTTATTTTCAAGTCAAAACATGGAGACCAGAAAACGCCCTTATTCACCTCCTAACCTTATTTTCTTTTTTAGAAAACGACGAATTTCGATTTTAGTGAGATCAACTAGTATTTTATAAAACTACGAACTATGCTGGAAGTTTCTTAAAATTGTAGTTCTACGTTGACAACCCGAAAAAAATTTTTTTGTTAACATCACCCAATTTGAGAAATTTGTCATGAATTCACGGATGGAAGTTTTCTCATTATTTTCAAATTTTGTATCTACATGAAGGATATAAATTTTTGTTATTTATTAATATTAAATAAAAGATGTTTTGATTTTGACTTTTTCTGTTGGTACAACTGGAAACCGCGGGTTCTCATTTTATGTTTTGGGCGGGTGATGCAAGTGGGGAGATTGGCCGCTTGGGGCGGTACTGTCGTAATTTTGTTAGGAGCTCCTTCCGTTTTATGTGAGCCTGTCTTTCACTTTCGTTCGTTCGGTTCAAAAAGGGCCTAACTCCAACGCCAAAGGGGCGAATCTCCTCCGGCCGGATAAAGCGAATTTTTCGGCTCGAGAATCTTCCTCGAGCTCCATGAATATCATGGCATCCCGATACACATTTTCGTCCTTTTCGACACAAGTCGGGGTTGTGCTGTTTAGCAGGGGTGTTCCACCAGATCGAATCTCCATCGTGTTTCTCGAAACCTACGTTTTTGGCCATTGCGAGAGAACTAATGGTCCGAATGAGTCCATCGTAGGCTCATTTTAAAGATAATATAAAGCAAAGAAAATGTCATTATTGATTTAGAGTGTCCATCATTTATGGTTTCAATGGCACAGCTCTAAATAAAAACATGAAATTTATTATTGGAAAAAATAGCAATTTTGGCCACGCGTTTTTGGATTTTGTGAGAGAACGAATTATCCGATTGAGTCCATCGTGTGCTCATTTTGAAGATAATAAAGCAAAGAAAACGTTATTATTGTTTTAATTTGTCCATCATTTATAGTTTTTTGATGGTTCAGTCTGAATGCAACCTAGCTAAGTTCCAATGTTGCCAGATTCGGCAATTTATCGCGAATTGGGCTACTTTTTAGGCCCAATCTTGCAACCCTGCATTCTGACCAAGTTGGGCTTTTGACAGTGTTGCCAGTTTGGGAAATTTATGGCAAATTGGGCTGCCATTTTAATGGCCATATCCGGGAACCAATCAATCTGACCAAATTGGGCTTTTGACAGTGTTGCCATTTATAAAGAGGCTTTCAGTTGGAAGTTCGGTTTGTATTTCTCCAGACGGGATTTTTCTTTCCTTTTAAGAACTTCTTTCGGATTAATTAAAAGTTGTAACACAATTTGTTAAACTTCACGGCGGCTTTCGGCTTAGAGGCTTATATATTCGTGATCAGGACGATCTCCTGATCACAAAAATATAGGTCATTCCCAATCATGGCGATATATATATATATATATATATATATATATATATTTATATATTTATATATGTACCGACGCGATAACTCGAGCTAGGATTGTTTGAATTAAACGAGACTTGGTATTTAAAGCTTTTGTTTCACCAGGTAGAAGCCTATTGAAAATGGCTTGAATCGAGAAAGCGGTTCTGGTACTTCGCTTAGGGCATAAAGGGCATTTTCGTGATTTTCTCGGAACCTGAAGGTTTGAGATGGTTAAAAATCGTGACGGGAAAGTCCTAGGGGCCGAGGATCATAGTTAATAGCAGTTCAAATTTCAAAATCGGTTCTGGGACTTGTCTAAGGGGCCTAAATAGAATTTCGTGATTTTCTTGTAATCTTAAGGTTTGAGATGGTTGAAAATCGTGATGGGAATGTCTGATGATCGGCAGACCGTATTAAGAACGGTTCAAATGACGGAAGATGTTCTGGGACCCACGTTAAGGGGCCTAAATGGAATTTCGATATTTCTTCGATGCCGGAAAGTTTGAGATGGTTGGAAATGGTGACGGAAATATATTATGGCCCGAGGACCATAGTAGAAGACAGTTAAAATCGCCTAAGCTGTTCTGGGACTCTCCTGAGGGACTTAAATGGAATTTCGTCATCTTTGAAAATAAGAGCATGAGATGGTCGAAATCGATTATAGGAGCTGCTCATGAACTGAGAATTCACATTTGACAACAGATCAAACCCGCATACGAAAAAGAAGCTACTTAGGGCATTGATGAAATTAATTTTAGAATTTGAACTTTTGGCGGTGAAAATCATGTGGTTTGAGTTGATATTTCTAGGCTGATTTCTAGAGGAATTGAAGCTATTGTGGTCGGTGTGATGGAGGCTCCGGGCTCAGAGACCCATTTTTATTTTACTGAGGTGGTGGGGGGGGGGGGATAATTAGGACATCAAAGATAGGCTTAGGGAAGGCCTTTCCGGAGGAAATCCGCTGCTTCTCGAGGCTGCCTCGAGGCTTTTTTTGTTTTCTAGTTAATTAAAAGCATCAACTTCGAAACTCGGTTATCCATCAGAAAAAGGTTTTACTTATTTTTCAATCCATCATTATTTATTGGTTTACAGTTGAAAATTATTTACGGTCAAGTGTGTATTGGCAGGTAGTTGAAAGGGCCCCGACGTTTGTCATAAAAGTTTTGAATTTCATGCTGCGTACACAATGGATTTCAACATGTGCACTTTCAAAGAAAATTTTTTCTCTTACTGGATATGCTTTGAAAAAATACAGATGGCACAGGTCTCAACTCGTAAAAAATCTCCAAACCGTTAAAAAAAAAATCCTCTCAAAATCTGCAACCTAAGAAAATATTTTTTCTGACCTTAACAATTTTTTGAGAGGGTCGCTAATTTTTCTGAAAATGCCTTCTATAAAGGTCAACATTCGGTGAAAATTTTATCAAATTTTTGTTAATGGTGTTAATGGGTTAAGGGTGAACAAAAAAAAAATCAAAACTCAAGGCATACTTGGCCTATCCAGCGGGCCTATCTATCTATTGTCATTGCTTTAAATGGTACTTTTCGTATTTTAAGTAAACTAGAAGACGAAAAAAAATATCAGAAACGGTCCAGTGGGTGCAGAAGATGAGCGGCTTGAAGTTTTTTAAATGTTAGACAGGGAACCGAAAAGTTTAAATGGGTAAAAGTTCTATCTATTATTCAAGGAGCTTTTTTACTCCTTTTTTTTACTCAGATCTCGAAGTTTTCAAACTTTTTTAAGTCCCAAACCTCCTATTGTTGAAAGCTAAGTTTTCACTTAAAAATTGCAGAGACGATTAGCTTTTTTTATGTTTCAAATTAAGAAAAAAAAGTATTTCGTTCGGGGGAAGGGTCAAAGTGGGTAGGGGAGGTGATGGGAGAGTGGTAAAAGGCGGTGAAGTGATGAGTGAGTGGGGGAAAGATAGGGGTCAAGGAGAGTAGGGGAGTTAATGGGAGAGTGGTGAAATGTAGGGGGAAAGTACGGGAGGTGATGTATGATGGGGGTGATGTTTGGGGGAGGATGGGGGGAGAAGGGGAGGTGATGGGAGAGTGGTGAAAGGCGGTAAAGTGATGAGTGAGTGGGGGAAAGATAGGGGTCAAGGAGAGTAACGGAGTTAATGGGAGAGTGGTGAAATGTAGGGGGAGAGTACGGGAGGTGATGTATGATGGGGGGGAAGGGGAGGTGATGGGAGAGTGGTGAAATTCGGTGAAGTGTTGAGGGGGGGGAGTGATGAGTGAGTGGGGGGAAGGTCGGGGATGTGGGGGGAGGGTTGAGGAGAATAGGGGATATGATGGGAAAGTTGTGGAAGGGAGAGTATGGGAGGTGATGTGCGAGGGGGGGTGATGAAAGGAGTATCGAGGAAAGTGGTGATGGGAGAGTGGCGAAAGGCAGTGGAGTGTAGGGTGGAGGATCGGGGAGGTGATGAGTGAATGGGGGGAGAGGGGGGAATCGTAGGGGGGAAGGTCGAGGAGAGTACGTTAAGTAATGTGAGTGTGGTGTAAGGCGGTGATGTATTTGGGGGAGGTGATGATTGAGGGCGATGAGGGAGTGGTCGTGGGAAGGTCAAGGAGAATAGGGGAGGTAGCGGGGAGAGTGGTGGAAGGGAATGTTGCGGAGAATTCGGGAGATGAGGGGAGAGGTATGGCGTGGAGGATCGAGGAGAGTAGGATAGGTGATGGAAGAGTGGTGAAAGGCAGTAGGGTTTTGGGGGGAGGGTCAGGGAAGTGATGAGTGAGCATGGGGAATGAGGGAATCGTCTGGGCCCTGGGGTGGTGGGGGAGGGTCGAGGAGAGTAGGGTAGGTAATGGGAGTGTGGTGGAAAGCGATGGGGGGAGAGTCCAGGAGGTGATGTGTGAAGGTGGTGATGGGGAAATTTTCCTTGAAAACTTAAAATTTTCAGGGCTTTTTTTTTTGTTTTCATGAAGAAGGAATCTTTGTCAATCGGATCAGTGATCGTGGAATAGAGTTGTTGAAATATAATTTAAAGAACGTTTAAAGGAAAAAGAAAAAGAGGAAAATGCGGAAAAAGGATACGAAGGGGTTGATGAAAAAGGAAGGGATGGGAGAGCCGACTGGTCGGAACGCAACAGGGGAAAAGGGGGAGTGAGGCGATCCGATAAACCGGTGAGGAAGGGAGCAGTGTGTGTTGTGAAGTTGCCGGTGAAGGATGGAGCGCTTTCTCAAGCGAGTCAAACCGGCCAAAACGTCCGAGTCGGCGAGCGTCCTAGCGAAGGGCTCCGCCCCCGCCGCGCCCCCCGAGCAGACCCCCGACGTCAACGAAGAAGTCATCAAAAAATTCCTCGGATCCGTCGACTTCAACCCTCGTCTCCTCAAGAAGCGTCTCTGCGGTCGGAAATCACGCGACAACGAACTCTACAGAAGCAACAGCTTCAAATTCGAGAGATTCGAAAGGTCCGATTCTGCACTCGATTTGGCTCAGCTCACCAAACAGGTAAGACACTTTTTTTTTTTCCTTCCAGCAAATCAATACCACCTGTAAGATCGCACCAACCTGTCTGGTCCTGCCAACCCTCAATTTTCATACTCGATAACCCAGTTCAGGCCAAGAATTGAATGAAGCAGCTGTCAATTAGGGAGCGACCGAAGCCTTTATTTTTGAGTGATGTCATTCTTGAAGATAGGGGCTTTTAAAACATCAGGGGGTTGAGATCCACTAGAGCACAGAAATCTTGGGAGCTTGAAATTCTTCCTCTATAGTCTACGCTAAAGACCACACATCCCTGGACCTTCCTTGAATCCATTTTTATGTCCATTTATGGGCTATAGGGGTAGTTCTGGGCAATTTCGTGTGTTGGGTAACCTTTTGTAGCCCTTTTAAAGGGTAGCAAGATAACAATTGGCAAAAATTGGGAATACATATTTCGTACCACCATTATAGTTTATAATTATCTACCTCCTAATCTTGGTTGTCCTTTTGAAATGCTTTAATTGTTGTTTATATTTTTATCTTTTGTGTATATGAGAGTTCAGATAATGAAAATACCTTTTACATCTTGCATGAATAGACATCGAGGTGCTCAGTCTTTTTCAAAGGCCCTTTAAAGATAACCGTGGATGTTTAAATCACTGATATTTGAATGCGTCGTAAAGATGACAATAACAAAAGGGAAGTTCATAAAAGAAATTCCATCTTTTGTCGGGTTGGGAGATTATTGGGCAGGTGAGTTGAGCCGTCCAGCTGCTGTGGCAGATGTGCCTATCGGATTCCGATGATAAGCGCCCATGGGTGATTGGAAACTGGAATTCTTTTTTTCGAGTTATTGAAAATACATGAGTTTCCCAAGCGGAATTTTTCGTCGGGTGAACCTCGGAGGGTGGTAATTTAATTAAACAATGTCCAGTTACGAAACATGGAAGGGTGGTTCGGGCGACACGTGGATTCAATTCAACCCTTTTCAGTGTGGACGTTCATTCTCAACTTTCTCGAAGGGAAGTTTTTTTTGTTGTATAACACGAATTGGCGTTTTTGGAATGGTGTGTATAGAAGGTATTTTGGAGAAGATAATTGGGTAATATGTATCAACCTTGCAATGAACCAATCCCTTAACCTTACCCCCGAACTTTCTTCCCCAATCATCCCCTTTAACTTCCTCATGATCTTCCCCCAAACCTTCTCGTTACAAACTCCCCCTCTTAGTTCTCCCTAACCACCACCAACCCTCTTTGTCCCTCCCCCCACTTTCTTATCACCTACCTTCCTTGTCCCTCCCCCTCCTTGCTTCACCTGTACTATCCTCCCCCAACCTTCCACCACCTTCCCCCACTCTCTCATTACCACCCCTAACCATCCCTTAACCTTACCCCCGAATTTTCTTCCCCAATCATCCCCTCTAACTTCCTCATGATCTTCCCCCAAACCTTCTCGTTACAAACTCCCCCTCTTAGTTCTCCCTAACCACCACCAACCCTCTTTGTCCCTCCCCCCACTTTCTTATCACCTACCTCCTTGTCCCTCCCTCCTTCTTCACCAGTACTATCCTCCCCCACCTTCCACCACCTTCCCCCACTCTCTCATTACACCCCTAACCATCCCTTAACCTTACCCCCGAATTTTCTTCCCCATCACCCCTCTAACTTCCTCATGATCTTCCCCCAAACCTTCTCGTTACAAACTCCCCCTCTTAGTTCTCCTACCACCACCAACCCTCTTTTTCCCCTCCCCCCCACTTTCTTATCACCTACCTTCCTTGTCCCTCCCCCTCCTCGCTTCACCTGCACTATCCTCACCCGACCTTTCCCCACGCTCTCATTACCACCCCTACTCTCCTCGACCCTCCCCCCACCAAACTGCACCTGAGTGCTCCCAGAGAATACCAAAATGTCTCTTTCTTTTCAAAATTAGGAGTTTTCCTTGGGAAAGTTTACGATAGAAGCTAAAGGACGAGGATGCTTTTTTTTTATCGTCCCGTTTAATTTGAGCGGAAAAGGAGAAAATTAATTAGAAAGACCTTGTTTGAATGGCTTCCGTTCTTTTCGCTTTTCCCCTCCGTCGGCTTTCAAGATTGCTGACCCCGGGAAGGGTTTTTAAAGGTTCGCCCGGACTCCCAAGTGGCCCATTATAGGGAATCTTGTAAATAAGGGAATTTCCCTTTCGAAACGTCTTGTCCTACAATCCAAATGCTTTCTCGGTTTCTACAAAACCTCAAGTAGAATATCATGAATTTTCTGGGGCCTCTTTTATTTAAAAAGGATTCATCTTTCCAAGTTTCATTCATGTTTTATGTAAAGAATGAAAGAAAAGGAATATTTTGGTGGAACCAAAATGATATAACTGAAGGAGGATCTACCTTGACCTGCCAACACTTCTTGGCTGTACTGATATAGGTTTAAATCCAAAGTTTATTTTCGAAGGTGATAAAATTAGGTAACTTCCTTTAACAAGATTATTCAAACGACGAATTACTTTCAAGTTAATGACAGGACGCGAGTAAAACCCTACTTTCACTGTGTTTGGGGTCGGAGAGACAGGTCATTACCGGTTTTTATTATTTAAGATACTCCGGTCACTTTCCTCGGTTAACGAACCTTCAAAATTTTGCTTTTCCTTCTTGGTGATGATTTTGCCCTTTGCAAGAGAAGCTTTTTCATCATTTTTAACTTCCTCGAAAAACTAAGGCCGCTATTTTATACCTCTGATAGTTCTCTATACCGTCAATACCATTATTACCTTAAAATTCACTCATTACCTTGATGACGTCATTAAAATAGAATACCTTCATTACTTCCTTTTACCTGAATTATCGCCATTAGCACCCTATACCCCAGTAACTCAATTGCTCTATGAGAAAGTGGGAGGAGGTGGTTGAAGGTAGGGGTAGGGTAGGAGGTATTGGAATTGGGGAGGGTCGAGGAGGGTAGGGGAGGTGTTGAGAGAGTGGGGGAGGTGGTGTTGGGGATATAGGTTGGTGGTTGGGTAAAGTGACGGTGGTATTTGATGTATGTGTAGAGGTCTGAAGAGCCCCGAATTTTTGAAAAAGTTCGATTTATACCTCCTCCATACCACATTTTTCAATTTTCTTCTTATTTTCACCTTTTGAAATTTTTTTCCCTTAATAATTAATAGGATATTTCAAGGTGGAATGGCTGAATTATACAAGACGCCTTCACAATGAACTTCGTTCATAATGTATAAGTATAATCTAACTTCGGCTTCTATACGCCTCTATTAAATAATTGCCTGAAAATCTCCCGACAACTTTTTTTCTTTTCCCGATTCTTTCCGGTTTTCCCACGCCTTTTGAGATTATGAGCTCAAAATTTCGGATTATCTAAGTTTTCATTGTTGTGAAGGAAGTGATTATGATGACACAACTCAAAAAGTAGGTAAAAGCAATTATTAAGATGTCAAAAAACCGGTTAAAAGAGCAAATTTTAACATAAAAATCATATTTATGACGTAATCACGTGGGTTGTCATTTTTTCAAACATTCTTTTTCACTCTCTGAACTCTCTGAACGTCAATTCTTCTTCCTGAAGTCAGAAGCAGTATTCTGAAGGTATTCTGATGGCTTAAAAGCAGGTTAGCCAACAATAACAACGATCCCCCCCTTCAGGAAATAGCAGCCTTGCCAACCTAAACGCACATCGAACGTTGCCAATGTTTAATGAAAATGAGTTGTAGATTTGATTAAAAGATTGAAGGGTTTCAGTAAATTTTAATCAGGCTTTTAATGATTTTAGGTCGGTTTAAATCGATTGCGAGAAAGAAGGAGTCGGGGAGAAAAAAGCGGCGAGGATGCAGACTGAATAAAAAGTGGGTCTTTTAAAAGGAAGAAAGACGTCCGTTTTTATCTGCAATGAATTCGTTTTATGCTCGGAGATTGTAAAGGGAAGTTTGCATAATGAGTAGTTTCGGGACGGGGGGTGTTTTAAAATTTGCAAGGAGAAAACTTTCGTAGGTCAGGGAGTTGGCTAGATCGATGTTTAGGTCAACTACCCCGGGTTTTGAGGGAAAATGCTTTCCACCCCTCCTCGAGCCTTTTGCGACGTACCCAGGGGTGTATATGTATCCTCGGGACTCATCCCCTTACCTTAATTGCGATACTTCATCTCCGCCCGTGAGCTCTCGCGCAGACTCGAGGACGTTCAATGCACTCCCATATCGGATCCTTTCTGTTTCATTCGCGAAAACATTTCATCGAAAAGCATTGAATTAACAGCACTTTAGTGTCATTGATACTGTAGTTATCTGTGGCCTCTCAAGTTTGGTGCCCTAATTGGCCATAGTGTAGACAGTATTCTGTAGGTCGAAATAAGGTTTTACTGCACAAAAGGTGCTTTATTTGATTACATTATGTTTAGGACCATTAGGAAGTTCAAAATCCAAGTTTTTGCCTCCCTCTTGCTTCGTCCGCAAATTTGAGAAAAACCGTCCTAAATCTGCACTTTTTCGGTTTTTGACTTCTAGCTCGAAAACTATCGGTTCTAGCAACTTATCCACGAAGTAAGAAAGCCGAAAGCCGCCGTGAGGCCGGCCCCAATAGCCTGCTTTCCTCCGGAAATCCGCTAAAATGAAAGATTATTACGTTCTGCGTCTAATAAGCTTCCGGCCATCAAAATCGGTTGAGCCGTTCAGACGAACGATTTTTTTCTTTAAAAATTTTTTTTACAATATTGCTCTCACTGGAAAAAGGAAGGCCGTACGGGAGAACTACTTATCCGATCGAGTCGAGACTATACTCATTTTAAAGGCAATTGAATTACAAAGAACGAATACTTAGAGGTACATTTTGATATTCCTAACGGTTTAGAAATGGTATGCAATTTTACAAAAACGTTTAACTTTGATGTTCGATATCTTCTGAACGGCTCAACCGATTTTGACGGCCGGAAGCTTATTAGACCCAGAATGTAATAATTTTTCATTTTGTACTTCGTAGTTAAGTTGCTAGAACCGATATTTTTCGAGTTAGAGGCCAAAAACCGAAAAAAGTGCCGATTTGGGACCGTTTTCTAAGGTAACGTTTTCTCGCCTCTAAAAATTATAAACCAAGCACCATCACGAAATGAACATCTGTGTTTATATTAAGCACATTTTCGGTCCGTGATAGGTGAGAAACGCTGTCTGCGGCTTCCGTCTATTCCTAGAACGGCTCCTATCTCTGCTTGACACATCCCTCGTTGGGGTCAGTCGTTTGGGCCTAAACCCCACTCGGCCTACTTTTAACATAACCTAATCTCGGCATAAATATTTCGTCCGAAATTATTCCGAGTGGTGTTTATGCCCAAACGACTGAAAATAAAGAAAAAAATAAGCCTTTTTTTTGTTAATTTAAAAACGTTGGAACAGTCGTTTCGGCCTAAACCCCACTCGGCATACTTTCAACATAACCGAATCTCATCCGAAAATAGAAAAAAAAAATGTATAAATTAACAAACGAGCCAAATTAAACGTAAAACTTGCCCGAATCACTTAAATGATCGTTTTATTTCATAAAACGTTGAAAACCATTGGGCCTAAAAGCAAATGGGCCTAATAACTTGTCGGCATACTCTCGGCATAAAACAGAGAAAGAAATAGAGTGGAGGGGGATGGCCTATTCCCCTCTTTCTTTATACCTCCTCGTTCCGCGTATTTCGAACGTTACTTATATTAATTGGGAGTTACGACAACAGAGAGCGTCCGTCTGCACTTACTTCTTCTCTCTTACAACAGAACGCGCTTCGAAAACCGAATCTCGAACGAAGGATTTTAATTAGTAGCTATATCATCATCATCAAGTCAAAAATCGGGGCCGTGGAACCCTGAATTGTGGGCTCTCTTCTCTGTTAAATTGTATAATATGAACAGGATGGCAGAAGGCGTTTAAGAGCTTCGAGAAATTTTCTCCTCCGTCAACACCACCCTTCCTTCGGCGGGACCACCCCGGTCGGTCGAAATTGTATTTGCAAATCGAACTCGCGTACGCTAATTTCGCTATAATTAACCGATCTTAGACTTATTTTATATCAATTTTATTGTTTTTTCGAGAGCAATACGATGGGACTATTAATAATTAGTTCTAATCCTTCGTTGAAGGATGTTGAAGGGATTACTCCGCCTGTGCTAAACAGGATCTAATGAATATTTTGTAATATTTTTTTTTAACCATATAATGTTACATCTAATTAAATAACAATTTTTTTATTGTTTCCAGTACTATGAAGTTTAGCATGCCGTTTTTCTTATAAGTTATAACATTGAGTACTGTGTTAAGATGAAAATAATACCACATTTGCATACGAATTTTAAAAAACTATTCTGTATATTTGACCTAAAATTCGCTAATTATTATACCTGTACATAAAAGCTTTCCAATAAAATTTCTCAACTCAAAAATTTGAGCGAGACTGGACAAAACATCGGTTATTATAGTCTAACTTCTTACCTAAAAGTCACACAGAAAAAAAAATCAAGTTCTTTTTTTGAAAATCGAAAAACACATCTTTATACACCCAACAAGGTTTTTTGGTTCTACAGCGAAACTAAAAGTCACTAAGAAAAAATTTATATAATATTTTATGCCCCAAATCAAGAGATCTATAAATTTAAATTTCGTGGTAATTGGCCTAAAAAACGTAGTTTCTTGATTCATCAATAATTCGTTACTAGTTCGTTTAACGATCATACTAATTAAGTTCTTTTAGGTAGAAAATTCAAAAATCTACAACTTTGTATTTAGTGATTGTTGGCGTGGGCTGCGTGGTTTTGGAGTTATTCGACTTTTAAAAAAATCAAAACGCGATTTCCGATTTGGTGAACTGGGGAGCGAGAAACATGGAGATCTCGAAAACTTAATTCTATTGAACAATGAGTTTTTAGAAGTTTATTTTTGGTCAAATTTTTTCAAATAAAGAATAATGGAGCCTTTAAACCCGTTTTTGGCCCTTACACCGCGTCAAGAACCCATCAAATTGTGAATTAATGGAAACAAAATTTTGGCGCCAATTATTTCAAATTAAGTTCGCTCAAATATGATATTTATTTAATTATTCCACGGGATGAATTAATTTGGTCGAGCTTAAAATAGGGTGATTCTGTTATGATCATCGATTCTTTGGTTAAATACAAGCTTTATTTTTCGTTTTTATTATAAATCGCGGAGGGGCCCCCCGTTTTGAATTCACGGAGTTGTTCCTTTAAACCACAAGTAGAAGGGAGCTAATTTAGATTATTAATGATTTCTAATGTTAATTAAATTAATTATAAAATCCGCCGAAACAGATCAATTAATAGTATTACCCTGTTAATAAATGATAACTGATAAGGAATGATACCGTTAACTTTCATAAAAATCTTGATTACTTTGAGAAAAATTCAAGATACAATGACGATACTTAAATAAGAATACTTATTAGAACTCAAATTGATAGTTCTGAACTTAAAAAATCTCAAAAAATAAGTCGTTGCTAATCATAATAATAAAAGACCGCGAAAGCCGGGATTTCTGAAATGCAATCGCTTCTCTAGTGAAAAATTCAGCTTTAAACTACATACCTATTTCCTTGTCTAATCGATCGAAATAAATAGGGAAAACTGAATAAGAAGCTATTAATTGACTTATTTTCTTATTAGAACTTTTTTGTCCTAATATACTCGCTTTACGATGAAGATGGGTCAAGACTCAGCATTTCTTGGGTGACCGTACACTCTCGATCGAACTTTTAGTATAATCTTAATTTAAACCGTAAAGGATTGTCTTAAACCACCAAAGAAGTAATTTCATCATCATTTGTTCTATAATATGCCGATAAAACACAAGATTAAGCTCTCTGAAACTAATAAATTCATCAATTTAGGATAAAACTTCAGTAGGGAGGTTCAAAAATCGAAACATTCGCGGGCGAATCGAATTTATTCGATTCTAAGTAAGATATACTAAAATGCAAAATTGATTCTAACTAAGTTTACATCGCCTATAAATGAGGAATTTTTGACCATAAATGGGCTCAAATTCAATCAAAATATAAAAGAAAAAAAAATTATAAAAAATTTGGTCTTTAGGAGTGTTAATATCAAATTATGACCAAATTATGGCTCTAGAAATCATAGAACAATTATTTTAATCTTCTACTACCGTAAAATTATATTGTTAAAACTATGCAAATTAGGAAGACGAAAGTAGCCGGGAGGGGGTAGAAAGATTCAGCTTTTCAAAAAATAAGAGCATGTTGATGAGGGCAAAGACGAAACGCCCCGCTGTAGAGAGGAGGAGAGCGAAAATCGTAAAAACGGAGCTCCTCTCGAATCCTGCTACCCTATGCCATAAAACACACGAGTAGCCCGAAATCCAGGCTTTTGCGGCCCCACAGTGAGTCAAAATATAAGTTTTTGAGCTTGATGATGATGATGCTATTAAAAATTAACGATATGCAAATTAAACTTAACCCTTTTCTTTTTCGGGTGAAATCTATAATATATTCCATCTAAGCGCTATCCGTTGGTGAATCACCGAGTTAAAACTGTACGAGTGTCTACATCGAGGAACCAGAGTCCCCCCTTACCAATCTCATTGTCGTTAACCCTTTTTTCGCCTGAGAATCGGTTATGTTGAAAGTAGGCCGAGTGGAGTTTAGGCCGAAACGACTGAACGTTTTTAAATTAAAAAAAAAAGAAGTTATCTTTTGCTCTATTTTCAGTCGTTTGAGCCTAAACCCCACTCGGCATAATTTAATCCGAAATTTTTATTCCGAGATTCGGTTATGTTGAAATTATGCCGACTGGGGTTTAGGCCCAAACGACTGTTCCAACGTTTTTAAATTAACAAAAAAAGGCTTATATTTTGCTCTATTTTCAGTCGTTTGGGCCTAAACCCCACTCGGCATAATTTCGGACGAATTTTTTAGGCCCAGATTCGGTTATGTTGAAAGTAGGCCGAGTGGGGTTTATGCCGAAATGTATACACCCCCCTCGTTTATCAAAACCGAAGATAATTTTTTGTCCTTTCTGTCAATATTTTTTTTTATCTCGAATACCTCCGACGTTGATGTATCGAAATCCTAGTCCTTTACAACAAAAACTTTCGTTTTCTGTTTATTCATAATGGAACCTGAAAACAAGAAACTGAAGCATTAATATGCAATTTCGCCCTAAGAAACGAGTAGAAAGTAGTATGAAAGTCCATTTTTTTCTTATATATCCACAACCGGTACGATTTCGTCTATTTAAAATGAGACTTGCTATTTTAATTAAGGTTTCATTTTTCATACCTTGAAAAAGACATAAAATTTTGATAATTTAAAAAATGTGTGATGTAGATAACCTTCGGAGAAAAGAGCTGGAATCAGTGATTCCTGGAACGATAGCTGGTTTTGTATATGACTCACAAGTTCCGTAGGAAAACAAACTTTTTTCGATTCTTGGATTCTGAGTAATAAAAATTGGGTCTAAAGGATCGCCCGAGGATGTAATTCCGGGTGAAATAATCGGATCAGAAGCGGTAAATTGTTGGATTAGGGGGGGCGTAGCTCAGGTTCTTTACGGTTGAGTTGCTTCTATCAGAATAGAGCTGTTTATTCAAGGTTTTATGTCTTGATAAAATAAAAAGGTGCCGAAAAGAACCTTGGGCTAACTGGGTCTTTCTTTAACCTTCGAAATTAGTCAATTTTTCAAGTCTATATTCAGTAAAAATGGTCTCGTTTGGTAGGTAAAATCTTGAATCGAGTGCACTCTCCATCCAGACGGCGTTATTGACGTTTGTGCCGGTCTCGGGGCCGGAATTCACCGAATAAAAAACGGATGAAATTTTTACGACCCCTAACCGCAAAACCGCAGTGTTGAACGTTTTACAGGAAATTAGTTTTTAAGAATATTTTCCGTATGTCAGCTCTTCTGGGGAGCAGAAAGGAACCGGAGTTCTGGAACAACGGATACGATCAATGGCCAAGAAAATACGAATCGTTCCGTAGAATGGTTATTAAAGAAAATTCGAGCACATGATTTT
Organism: Orius laevigatus; assembly: GCA_018703685.1. Lineage (NCBI taxonomy): Eukaryota > Metazoa > Arthropoda > Insecta > Hemiptera > Anthocoridae > Orius > Orius laevigatus. The sequence goes on from JAGWEN010000702.1 coordinate 44,456, forward strand.
AAGTTTAAAATGAACTACCACAACATACACATTGTGAGGTGTCTGGAAACGTTGGAGAAGACGCAAAAAAGAAGGAAATGCGAGACAGAAAGGAAAAAGAAAAAGGTGTCTGAGTGTGAAAAGCCGATCGTTTATTGTGTTTTCAATGATAGGAAGAAGCGAAAGTCTAGGAGGACAGTGACGATAGATAGTTCGGAATATTCGCCTCCTCCTGAGACTGCTCCTGCTGCTCCGGAGACTGATTCTCCTTGCGTGGACTGCAAATGCGACAATTTCATCGTCTATTGCAATCATTGCCATCCTGATTTAAACACATGCCCTATCCATAGATATTCGATCATCCTCGATCCTAGCCAAGAGGACAAAAAGATGCTCGAAATGTGCTGCACTGGGGAATGCTGCGGTCCTTCTTATTGCGATTGTGATAATCCCGATGTTGGCGAAGTTTTCTGCGACTGCATCGACCTCGACGACCCTGAAGTCGCCAAAAAGCTTGGAATCTACGACTTATGCCAGGACTGTTCACAAAACGAGACCATCCCGCAGTCTACTCCAAAAGAAACTCCTCCAAAAGTAACTCCTTCAAAAGAAACTCCAACTCCAAAGCGAAAAAGACGCCAACCTGACAAAAAATGCTGCTGCTGTCGTCGACGCGGTAAACTTCAGTTTGTCGACAGAGGATCAATAGACTCATAACCTCATTTGTTTTTTTATAAACTTCTGACTCATCAGAGCAAAACGCAACCAACCAACCTTATAATGGCTTTGATACCTTTTATGTAAATATTTATAGAATTAACGTTTTATAAACGAGGATTGAAGCATTTCAAGAAAGTTTAAGACTTGAGTGAGTTTAAGTAGCGACATTCTGCTCGTGTGAGCAGAACATCTGACAAAGAGGGGGATGTTAATGCCGTTCAAAGGGGTTTCTATGACTCATCGCAGTCATTTTTTCCCCTCAAACTCCTGCAACTTCCCACCTGTGGGATTAATTAAGAAGCTTCCTGTTTTATATATTTCAAATAACCCATTGTCCCAGTCGTCCTTGACATGAGGCAACCCCTTTCGGCAGCCTTCATGGGAATGTCTCCCCACCTATAAACAAGCTCTTCTTCTATTAAACAGGAAAACCGGGCCAAAGGACATTTACATCCGTTCGTAAATCGCCCAGGTGACATCCGTCCTATGAAATACGATCGTGAACGTAAATTCCCTCTTGTAGCGGTCCGAAAAACGGTACAACAACACCTAATCATAAATATTATATAATAATACACATTTTAATCCTTAACTTATATTTTTTCAATACTTTCTAAATCGTGTTGATTCACAATCGATACTTTCAATCGTTTATATGCATGTCACGACGGAATTTACATTTTTCATTTTTCTACTAATTGCTAAATAAATGAAAGGTTACAAACCTTATTGGGACAGACGCCGTCTACCGTGGCAGTGACAGGAAATTGTTCCATCACCAATTGTGACCACAGCCAATAGCCTGTTATTGGTGTTCTGACACCAACGACCTGTCAACGAAACCTAAGAAGGACACGTATAAGCTAAAAAAAACGACAGCCAATAGCAGGAGTTCACCTGAAACCATGATAAATGGCAGCCTATAGCAGGACATCACTTACCGTGACAAGACAGCCAATATCAGGTCACCACCAACCAATGATAGTCAATATCAGGACTCAACCAGCCATGATTAATGACAGCCTTTAGCAGGACACAACTAGCCACCATGACAGCCAATATCAGGACACCACCAACTATGACAATGACAACCAGCAGAACGCAACAACCATTACGACAACCAATAGCAGAACGCAACGAACCATGACAACAACTTATAGATACATCACCATTCATGACAACAAGAGCCAATAGCAGTACACCACCAATGATGACAACGATAACCAATATCAGGACTCAACCAACCATGAATAATGACAGCCTACAGCAGGCCACCACCAACCATGACAACGACAGCCATTAGCCGGACATTACCCACCATGACAATAATGACCTATAGCAGGACATATACGGTTACTTCAGCATTTAGTGCGAATTTACTGCCTTGGGATCTTCAGACCATTAGTTCTTCTGTAAGAACCTATTGCTCTTCTTTCCCAAAACTAAGTTATTGTATTACCCGTGAAATAGTGGTAGTGTGGAAGGTCCGGGAGGTGATGGGAGACTGTTAAGAGGTGGTAGTATGCTGAGGGGGAGGATGCAGAAGTATTTGGTGCTTTGCGGAGAGCGACGATTTTGGCGAAAATTCTAATTATACGGAGTCTCCTCCAAACCATGCTTGATAACGTTTCGGAAAAACTCGCTCTGGGTCTTATTTTTCACAGAATTTGGAGCTTAACCTTTTTCTTGAGGAAGTTTCTGTTTTTGGAATAATTTCCTCCCCTTAATAATTTAAAATCGTAAATTTTTTTTGACGTGATTTTCTTATTTTCCTCCCGTGAAGGTGTTTAGGAACTTTTAATTATGTGAATATGAATCCCAGGCTAAATTCTAACCCATGAAAAACCCCTAAACTTTTCTCATAAAAACCTCGATGAAAATTTTTAATTTTGCCCGAATCAGGTCGAGATTTTTTTTAATTTCGGAAAAATGTGCAGTCACGACTTGCACGACGGTGAAACAAGGTCGGGTCATAGGACGCGTGCAATGTCCTTTCGCGGAACGAGAAAAAGAAAGTCCAGATTTCCGTACATCACGTGGGAAAAACAAAAGGCGGTACCGTTAATACACGTGTACGCTTTTCTCGGACTTGTCCCAACGATTGCCCCTTTCCGTGGAACAAGGACACCTTGATTGCCCACCTGTTAACATTTCGTAATATTTACTTCAACTTTTCCGTCAGGTCATCTTTTTTTTTCTTAAAGTATTGATGTTTGGATAGAGTCAGATATTTTTTTCTGGGCTGATAGCTTCTCGTTTTATCGTACTTCCTGTGAGGCTCGTAAAGAACCGAAGGTTGCATTATCATAACCGTATTTTTCTTCACTTCCTATCTCACCCTTTCGATGAGTTTTTATCTTTTAAATAAATTCGAGTTTTAAATATTCTTTATACAATTTTCAACCGATTACTTGTTCTTTACACCGTTAGAAAGCTCATTTAAAGGCCAAACGTTAAAAACTCCGGAGCACCTTCCAAAACCGCACTTTTGGGTGGTACAAGAAAAAACCGATTAATGAACTGTTCCTTCTAATAACGTATTCTAATCTGAAAGAGCTTTGACCTTGACAAACTCGTTTATCTGGTTCAGAGAACGCACGAGGCGCAAGCCGTGCCCAATCTAAATTCATTTCCATCTCTAATAGTCAATATCAGAAATTAACCCTATACGGACAATCTGAAAAAAGGGAATAGTGTTTTTTATCCGAGGGGTCATTTGTCTGAAGGGAATTTGCGCTCGGGGCTCCTTAATAGCTTTTTGTTACCACCATTTTTCATACTTTTCTCCACTGCAGCGTAATGAAGAAAGATCACTCCAGTTTGGCGAAAACGCCTTTTTAAATTTTTACTTTTTAAACAAATGACATGGGAAAAATCAAACTTTGTAGGCGAACATTCCACGATTTTTGTTCAATTTTCGTCTGCCATCGAGTTTAGGAAAAAAAATCGAAGGTCGTAAAACCATTTTTTTGCTTGGTTACCTCGAAGTGAACTGAAGCTTCATTTCAGTAGCTTTTTACTAGTGAAAATTGGACTCTGGCTAGGATGATTACAGTTCTAAGTAGGTTGTCAAAATCAGGTTGAAATTGATATGTAATTTCAGGTCTAATTACCGTAATTGTACTCGGTTTAATCGAACTTTCCGATAGCATCCAGTTTGACAGATTTCATGCAAGGTCGCCTCCTTATAAGGAAGAGGATTGACTCAAACTCGACCTCATTTATCACAAAATTCGCACTTTTGCGCCCTGTAATTAACGCTTAAACGATAAAAATCGCGGATTTATCGCTCTATAAATTTGGTAGATACGCCGGATGAGCCTCGAGGCGACGTGGGCCGTGGGGAGAACGCATTTCGTCTCCAACATGTTATTTCTACTGTTGAAGAGATAACAACTCTCATGAATATGAACTCGCCTTTTTTAAACAGTAGATTGTCCTTAAAAGTCAAAAGATTAAGGAAAAAGAGGTTTTTTATTTTAAACACTTGCTTTTTACATATTTGAGGTTGTTAAATTAACATATAGAAATCCCAGATCAAGATTTAAACACCCACAGAAGTTTCCTGCTAGCTGGAATCTTCAGAAGTTCTTTATAGTTCAAGCGCCAGAGGTCGAAATAAGGGGTATGCTATGCAAAAGGTGCACTATTTGATTTTATCTCGTTTAGAGCCATTAATTAGTTCAAAATCTAAGTTTTCGTCTCCCTCCTCGTTGTGCTTCGTCCGCCAAGTTGAATAAACCATCCCAAATCCGCACTTTTTTCATTTTTTGACCTCTAGTTCAAAAACTATTGTTTTTAGCGTCTTGACTACTTAGTACAAAATGAAAGATTATTGAATTTTGCGTCTAATAAGATTTCGGCCGTCAAAATCGGACCACCCGTTCAGGAGATATCGATGGTCAAAGTTATCCATTTTGAGTTGAATGCGGAGGAAATAAGAAATAAGGTTTGAAGAACAGTTTCTTTATTCCAGCAGTTTTTTTTAGATGGAAGGGATTGACATCGCAGCTTGAAGTAAAATAGAAGTGTAAGTAGATTCGTGGGAGGGTTGGCCTTTACTTGAAAGTTTTCCCTCAAGTGGTGGAGAGGGGGCTTAAGGCGGAGGACGACCATATTTTGTTTGTTTCTGAGTCAATAGATCGCAGCACATTCGGCCCCAACAGTTTTTTCCTCGTTTTGGGCACTAAAAATGATCCGATTTTTTTCTGAAAAGCGCATTCTCTTGATTCGGAAAACTCTAGACTGATCTGAGAGCACTTTTTCCGAAAACAATTTTCTTCCGGAAATCGGGAAACGAATTTTCCGGGAAAACTTTTTTTCAAAAAAACCAGGTACACGTTTTGTAGGGTACGACGAGCTGTTTCCAAATCTGTTAATAGTTTCAAAATTGGTTAAAAAACGGCGTCGTAATCGCTGTCATAAGATTTAGACGGTGCGGGGGGTGGGGAGCGTCTGGGGGTCGTAAATCAAGATTAGACGGAGATGATAGGTGCAAAGCATTTTTTTGGTGTTCAATGGCCCCTCTTTCGAGTTTTTTTTTCAAAAATATTACTATTTTAATTTTGCCTTCTCCCATTCCGAAGGTAGTGGAAGCTTTCCGATCGTACAAGAGGTCGAAAAATTTTTTGTCCTCCAAAATGTAAATTTCACTTGCATTTTGAATTTTAGACGATTCCGAACAAAGGTTCCGTGTCTCTGTCTGTCCGTCCGTCCTTCCGTCTGTCCATTTTATATGTATATTACATAAATAAATAGAATAAAAAAAGAAACAGAAGAGAAAAAAAGAGAAAAATCCGCTAAAAAATGGAGGGCCCTGACGGAGGTTTTCGCCCTATAGCCGTAGCACCCTTGACCGAAACCAACACCCAATGAATGGGCGGCCCTAATTCGCCCAGGCCTCAGACGGAATGGGAATTTTAAAATTTTCATACATAGTACCTTAGTTCAGTTGAGTCAGTCCGGAATCCGGCCAAAACCAACACCACCGAACGGGGGGGACCGGGTCCCCGGGACCCATGGTCGTAATTTTGCTGAATTTACACGTTTATCGTTAATTTTCTTTGCGAATTGTGTTGAAAGTACATAATTGAATTCTCTACAACTTTACGAAATTCACTTTTTGAATAGATGGAATAGCTCGGTCAAAATTGAAAAAACCGTTTTGGTCGCCTCGTTACGCCTCGGATACGTTAGGTCTTAAAAAAATCTTACGTAATTAAATGTATAGTAAAATTCAATAAGCTTAATTTCGTATTTACAATTTTTCGCATACGACTTACGTTTTCGAGATATTAGCGAAAAATTATTTAAAAAATTCGCCTTCAAGATGTTTTAACTTATTTATAAGTTACATCTTGAAGGCGAATTTTTTAAATATTTTCGCTAATACTCGAAAACCGTAAGTCGTATGCGAAAAAATTGTAAATACGAAATTAAAGCTTATGAATTTACTATACATTTAATTACGTAAGATTTTTTTTAAGACCTAACGTATCCGAGGCGTAACGAGGCGACCAAAACGGTTTTTTCAATTTGACCGATCTATTCCATCTATTCAAAAAGTGAATTTCGTAAAAGTTGTAGAGAATTCAATTATGTAACTTTCAAACACAATTCGCAAAGAAAATTAACGATAAACGTAAATTCAGCAAAAATTACGACCATGGGTCCGGGGACCCGGTCCCCCCCCGTTCGGTGGTGTGGTTTGGCCGGATTCCGGACTGACTCAACTGAACTAAGGTACTATGTATGAAAATTTTAAAATTCCCATTCCGTCTGAGGCCTGGGCGAATTAGGGCCGCCCATTCATTGGGTGTTGGTTTCGGTCAAGGGTGCTACGGCTATAGGGCGAAAAACCTCCGTCAGGGCCCTCCATTTTTTAGCGGATTTTTTCTCTTTTTTTCTCTTTTGTTTCTTTTTTTATTCTATTTATTTAATTTGTATATATACATATAAAATGGACAGACGGAGAGGACGGACGGACAGACAGAGACACGGAACCTTTGTTCGGAATCGTCTAAAATTCAAAATGCAACGTGAAAATTACATTTTGGAGGACAAAAAATTTTTCGACCTCTTGTACGATCGGAAAGCTTCCACTACCTTCGGAATGGGAGAAGGCAAAAAATAAAATAGTAATATTTTTGAAAAAAAAAGACTCGAAGAGGGGCCATTGAACACCAAAAAATGCTTTGCACCATCATCTCCGTCTAATCTGATTTACGACCCCCAGACGCTCCCACCCCCCGCACCGTCTAAATCTTATGACAGCGATTACGACGCCGTTTTTTAACCATTTTGAAACTATTAACAGATTTGGAAACAGCTCGTCGTACCCTACAAAACGTGTACCTGGTTTTTTGAAAAAAAAGTTTTCCCGGAAAATTCGTTTCCCGATTTTCCGGAAGAAAATTTTTTTTCGGAAAAAGTGCTCTCAGATCAGTCTAGAGTTTCCGAATCAAAGAGAATGCGCTTTTCAGAAAAAAAATCGGATCATTTTTAGTGCCCAAAACGAGGAAAAAACTGTTGGGGCCGAATGTGCTGCGATCTATTGACTCAGAAACAAACAAAAATAATGGTCGTCTCCGCCTTAAGCCCCCTCTCCACCACTTGAGGGAAAACTTGTTTCAAGTAAAGGCCAACCCTCCAACGAATCTACTTACACTTCTATTTTACTTCAAGCTGCGATGTCAATCCCTTCCATCCAACGTCTAAAAAAACTGCTGGAATAAAGAAACTGTTCTTCAAACCTTATTTCTTATTTCCTCCGGATTCAACTCAAAATCGATAACTTTGACCATCGATATCTCCTGAACGGGTCGACCAATTTTGACGGCCGAAAGCTTATTAGACCCAAAATCAAATAATCTTTCATTTTGTACTAAGTAGTCAAGACGCTAAAAACAATAGTTTTTGAGCTGGAGGTCAAAACTGAAAAAAGTTCAGATTTGGGATGGTTTATTCAAATTGGCGGACGAAGCACGACGGGGAGGAGACGAAAAGATTTTGAACTAATGGCTCTGAACGAGATAAAATCAAATAGTGCACCTTTTGCATAGTATACCCCTTATTTCGACCTCTGGCGCTTGAACTATAAAGAACTTCTGAAGATTCCAGCTAGCAGGAAACTTCTGTGGGTGTTTAAATCTTGATCTGGGATTTCTATATGTTAATTTAACAACCTCAAATATGTAAAAAGCAAAGTGTTTAAAATAAAAAACTCTTTTCCTTAATCTTTTGACTTTTAAGGCACAATCTACTGTTTAAAAAAGGCGAGTTCATATTCATGAGAGTTGTTATCTCTCAACAGTAGAAAATAACATGTTGGAGGACGAAATGCGTCTCCCCACGGCCCACGTCGCCTCGAGGCTCATCCGGCGCTATCTACCAAATTTATAGAGCGATAAATCCGCGATTTTTATCGTTTAAGCGTTAATTACAGGGCGCAAAAGTGCGAATTTTGTGATAAATGAGGTCGAGTTTGAGTCAATCCTCTTCCTTATAAGGAGGCGACCTTGCATGAAAATCTGTCAAACTGGATGCTATCGGAAAGTTCGATTAAACACGTAGTACAATTACGGTAATTAGACCTGAAATTACATATCAATTTCAACCTGATTTTGACAACCTACTTAGAACTGTAATCATCCTAGCCAGAGTCCAATTTCCACTAGTAAAAAGCTACTGAAATGAAGCTTCAGTTCACTTCGAGGTAACCGAGCAAAAAAATGGTTTTACGACCTTCGATTTTTTTTCCTAAACTCGAGTGCGACAGACGAAAATTGAACAAAAATCGTGGATATGTTCGCTACAAAGTTGATTTTCCCATGTCATTGTTTTTAAAAAGTAAAAATTTAAAAAGGCGTTTTCGCCAAACTGGATGTGATCTTCTTCATACGCTGCAGTGGAGAAAGTATGAAAAATGGTGGTAACAAAAAGCTATTAAGGAGCCCGAGCGCAAATCCCTTCAGACAAATGACCCCTCGGATAAAAAAACACTATTCCCTTTTTTCAGATTGTCCGTATAGGGTTAATTTCTGATATTGACTATTAGAGATGGAAATGAATTTAGATTGGGCACGGCTTGCGCCTCGTGCGTTCTCTGAACCAGATAAACGAGTTTGTCAAGGTCAAAGCTCTTTCAGATTAGAATACGTTATTAGAAGGAACAGTTCATAATCGGTTTTTTCTGTACCACCCAAAAGAGCGGTTTTTGGAAGGTTGCTCGGAGTTTTTAACGTTTGGCCTTTAAATCAGCTTTCTAACGTGTAAGGAACAAGTAATCGGTTAAAATGTATAAAGAATATTTAAAACTAGAATTTATTTAAAAGATAAAAACTCATCGGAAAGGGTGAGATAGGAAGTGAAGAAAAATACGGTATGATAATGCAACCTTCGGTTCTTACGAGCCTCACAGGAAGTACGATAAAACGAGAGCTATCAGCCAGAAAAAAATATCTGACTCTATCCAAACATCAATACTTTAGAAAAAAAAGATGACCTGACGGAAAAGTTGAAGTAAATATACGAAATGTTAACAGTGGGCAATCAAGGTGTCCTTGTTCCACGGAAAGGGGGCAATCGTTGGGGACAAGTCCGAGAAAAAGCGTACACGTGTATTAACGGTACCGCCTTTGTTTCCACGTGATGTACGGAAATCTGGACTTCTTTTTCTCGTTCCGCGAAAGGACATTGCCACGCGTCCTATGACCCGACCTTGTTCACCGTCTGTGCAAGTCGTGACTGAACATTTTTCCGAAATTAAAAAAAATCTCGACCTGATTCGGGCCAAAATTAAAAATTTTCATCGAGGTTTTAATGAGAAAAGTTAGGGGTTTTCATGGGTTAGAATTAGCCTGGGATGTCATATTCACATAATTAAAAGTTCCTAAAACACCTTCCTGAAGGAAAAATAGAAAATCACGTCAAAAAAATTTACGATTTTTAATTATTAAGGGGAGGAAAGTATTCCAAAAACAGAAACTTCCTCAAGAAAAATAAGACCCAGAGCGTGTTTTTCGGAAACGTTATCAAGCATGGTTTGGAGGAGACTCCGTATAATTAGAATTTTCGCCAAAATCGTCGCTCTCCGCAAAGCACCAAATACTTCTGCATCCTCCCCCTCAGCATACTACCACCTCTTAAACAGTCTCCCATCACCTCCCGGACCTTCCACACTACCACTATTTCACGGGTAATACAATAACTTAGTTTTGGGAAAGAAGAGCAATAGGTTCTTACAGAAGAACTAATGGTCTGAAGATCCCAAGGCAGTAAATTCGCACTAAATGCTGAAGTAACGTATATGTCCTGCTATAGGTCATTATTGTCATGGTGGGGTAATGTCCGGCTAATGGCTGTCGTGTCATGGTGGTGGTGGCCTGCTGTAGGCTGTCATTATTCATGGTGGTTGAGTCCTGATATTGGTTATCGTTGTCATCATGGTGGTGTACTGCCATTGGCTCTGTTGTCATGAATGGTGATGTATCTATAAGTTGTTGTCATGGTTCGTTGCGTTCTGCTATTGGCTGTCGTAATGGTTGGTTGCGTTCTGCTGGTTGTCATTGTCATAGTTGGTGGTGTCCTGATATTGGCTGTCATGGTGGCTAGTTGTGTCCTGCTAAAGGCTGTCATTAATCATGGCTGGTTGAGTCCTGATATTGACTATCATTGGTTGGTGGTGACCTGATATTGGCTGTCTTGTCACGGTAAGTGATGTCCTGCTATAGGCTGCCATTTATCATGGTTTCAGGTGAACTCCTGCTATTGGCTGTCGTTTTTTTAGCTTATACGTGTCCTTCTTAAGGTTTTCGTTGACAGGTCGTTGGTGTCAGAACACCAATAACAGGCTATTGGCTGTGGTCACAATTGGCGATGGAACAATTTCCTGTCACTGCCACGGTTGACGGCGTCTGTCCCAATAAGGTTTGTAACCTTTCATTTATTTAGCAATTAGTAAAAAAATGAAAAATGTAAATTCCGTCGTGACATGCATATAAACGATTGAAAGTATCGATTGTGAATCAACACGATTTAGAAAGTATTGAAAAAATATAAGTTAAGGATTAAAATGTGTATTATTATATAATATTTATGATTAGGTGTTGTTGTACCGTTTTTCGGACCGCTACAGAGGGAAATTTACGTTCACGATCGTATTTCATAGGACGGATGTCACTGGGCGATTACGAACGGATGTAAATGTCCTTTGGCCCGGTTTTCCTGTTTAATAGAAGAAGAGCTTGTTTATAGGTGGGAGAACATTCCCATGAAGGCTGCCGAAAGGGGTTGCCTCATGTCAAGGACGACTGGGACAATGGGTTATTTGAAATATATAAAACAGGAAGCTTCTTAATTAATCCCACAGGTGGGAAGTTGCAGGAGTTTGAGGGGAAAAAAATGACTGCGATGAGTCATAGAAACCCCTTTGAACGGCATTAACATCCCCCTCTTTGTCAGATGTTCTGCTCACACGAGCAGAATGTCGCCTACTAAACTCACTCAAGTCTTAAAACTTTCTTGAATGCTTCAATCCTCGTTTTAAAAACGTTAATTCTATAAATATTTACATAAAAGGTATCCAAAGCCATATAAGGTGGTTGGTTGCGTTTGCTCTGATGAGTCAGAAGTTTATAAAAAAACAAATGAGGTTATGAGTCTATTGATCCTCTGTCGACAAACTGAAGTTTACCGCGTCGACGACAGCAGCAGCATTTTTTGTCAGGTGGCGTCTTTTCGCTTTGGAGTTGGAGTTTCTTTTGAAGGAGTTACTTTGGAGGAGTTTCTTTTGGAGTAGACTGCGGGATGTCTCGTTTTGTGAACAGTCCTGGCATAAGTCGTAGATCCAAGCTTTTGGCGACTTCAGGGTCGTCAAGGTCGATGCAGTCGCAGAAAACTTCGCCAACATCGGGTGATTATTCACACATCGCAATAAGAAGGACCGCAGCATTCCCAGTGCAGCACATTTCGAGCATCTTTTTGTCCTCTTGGCTAGGATCGAGGATGATCGAATATCTATGGATAGGGCATGTGTTTAAATCAGGATGGCAATGATTGCAATAGACGATGAAATTGTCGCATTTGCAGTCCACGCAAGGAGAATCAGTCTCCGGAGCAGCAGGAGCAGTCTCAGGAGGAGGCGAATATTCCGCACTATCTATCGTCACTGTCCTCCTAGACTTTCGCTTTTTCCTATCATTAAATACACAATAAACGATCGGCTTTTCACATTCAGACACCTTTTTCTTTTTCCTTTCTGTCTCGCATTTCCTTCTTTTTTGCGTCTTCTCCAACGTTTCCAGACACCTCACAATGTGTATGTTGTGGTAGTTCATTTTAAACTTAAAATCATGTGCTCGAATTTTCTTTAATAACCATCTACGGAACGATTCGTATTTCTGGCCATTGATCGTATCCGTTGTTCCAGAACTCCGGTTCCTTTCTGCTCCCCAGAAGAGCTGACATACGGGAAAATATCTTAATAACTAATTTCCTGTAAAACGTTCAACACTGCGGTTTTGCGGTTAGGGGTCGTAAAAATTTCATCCGTTTTTATTCGGTGAATTCCGGCCCGAGACCGGCACAAAACGTCAATAACGCCGTCTGGATGGAGAGTGCACTCGATTCAAGATTTTACCTACCAAACGAGACACATTTTTACTGAATATAGACTTGAAAAATGACTAATTTCGAAGGTTAAAGAAAGACCCAGTTAGCCCAAGGTTCGTTTCGGCACCTTTTTATTTTATCAAGACATAAAACCTTGAATAAACAGCTCTATTCTGATAGAAGCAACTCAACCGTAAAGAACCTGAGCTACGCCCCCCCTAATACAACAATTACCGCTTCTGATCCGATATTTCACCGGAATTACATCCTCGGGCGATCCTTAGACCCAATTTTTATTACTCAGAATCCAAGAATCGAAAAAAGTTTGTTTTCCTACGGATACTCTGAGTCATATACAAAACCAAGCTATCGTTCCAGGAATCACTGATTCCAGCTCTTTTCTCCGAAGGTTATCTACATCACACATTTTTTAAATTATCAAAATGTTATATGTCTTTTTCAAGGTATGAAAAAGGAAACCTTAATTAAAATAGCAAGTCTCATTTTAAATAGACGAAATCGTACCGGTTGTGGATATATAAGAAAAAAAATGGACTTTCATACTACTTTCTACTCGTTTCTTAGGGCGAAATTGCATATTAATGCTTCAGTTTCTTGTTTTCAGGTTCCATTATGAATAAACAGAAAACGAAAGTTTTTGTTGTAAAGGACTAGGATTTCGATACATCAACGTCGGAGGTATTCGAGATAAAAAAAAATATTGACAGAAAGGACAAAAAATTATCTTCGGTTTTGATAAACGAGGGGGTGTGTATACATTTCGGCATAAACCCCACTCGGCCTACTTTCAACATAACCGAATCTGGGCCTAAAAAATTCGTCCGAAATTATGCCGAGTGGGGTTTAGGCCCAACGGACTGAAAATAGAGCAAAATATAAGCCTTTTTTTGTTAATTTAAAAACGTTGGAACAGTCGGTTGGGCCTAAACCCAGTCGGCATAATTCAACATAAACCGAATCTCGGAATAAAAATTCGGATTAAATTATGCCGAGTGGGGTTTAGGCTCAAACGACTGAAAATAGAGCAAAAGATAACTTCTTTTCTTTTAATTTAAAAACGTTCAGTCGTTCGGCCTAACTCCACTCGGCCTACTTTCAACATAACCGATTCTCAGGCCGGAAAAAAGGGTTAACGACAATGAGATGGTAAAGGGGGGACTCTGGTTCCTCGATGTAGACACTCGTACAGTTTTAACTCGGTGATTCACCAACGGATAGCGCTTAGATGGAATATATTATAGATTTCACCCGAAAAAGAAAAGGTGTAGTTTAATTTGCATATCGTTAATTTTAATAGCATCATCATCATCAAGCTCAAAAAACTTATATTTTGACTCACTGTGGGGCCGCAAAAGCCTGGATTTCGGTTATACTCGTGTGTTTTATGGCATAGGGTAGCAGGATTCGAGAGGAGCTCCGTTTTTACGATTTTCGCTCTCCTCCTCTCTACAGCGGGGCGTTTCGTCTTTGCCCTCATCAACATGCTCTTATTTTTGAAAAGCTGAATCTTTCTACCCCCTCCCGGCTACTTCGTCTTCCTAATTTGCATAGTTTTAACAATATAATTTTACGGTAGTAGAAGATTAAAATAATTGTTCTATGATTTCTAGAGCCATAATTTGGTCATAATTTGATATTAACCACTCCTAAAGACCAAATTTTTATAATTTTTTTTCTTTTATATTTGATTGAATTGAGCCCATTTATGGTCAAAAATTCCTCATTTATAGGCGATGTAAACTTAGTTAGAATCAATTTTGCATTTTAGTATATCTTACTTAGAATCGAATAAATTCGATTCGCCCGCGAATGTTTCGATTTGAACCCCTCTACCTGAAGTTTTATCCTAAATTGATGAATTTATTAGTTTCAGAGAGCTTAATCGTGTGTTTTATCGGCATTGTATAGAACAAATGATGATGAAATTACTTCTTTGGTGGTGTTAAGACAATCCTTTACGCGTCTAAATTAAGATTATACTAAAAGTTCGATCGAGAGTGTACGGTCACCCAAGAAATGCTGAGTCTTGACCCATCTCATCGTTAAAGCGAGTATATTAGGACAAAAAAGTTCTAATAAGAAAATAAGTCAATTAATAGCTTCTTATTCAGTTTTCCCTATTTATTTCGATTCGATTAGACAAGGAAATAGGTATGTAGTTTAAAGCTGAATTTTTCACTAGAGAAGCGATTGCATTTCAGAAATCCGGCTTTCGCGGTCTTTTATTATTATGATTAGCAACGACTTATTTTTGAGATTTTTAAGTTCAGAACTATCAATTTGAGTTCTAATAAGTTATTCTTATTTAAGTATCGTCATTGTATCTTGAATTTTTCTCAAAGTAATCAAGATTTTATGAAAGTAACGGTATCATTCCTTATCAGTTATCATTTATTAACAGGGTAATACTATTAATGATCTGTTTCGGCGGATTTTATAATTAATTTAATTAAACATTAGAAATCATTAATAATCTAAATTAGCTCCCTTCTACTTGTGTTTAAAGGAACAACTCCGTGAATCAAAACGGGGGGCCCTCCGCGATTATAATAAAAACGAAAAATAAAGCTGTATTTAACCAAGAATCGATGATCATAACAGAATCACCCTATTTTAAGCTCGACAAATAATTCATCCCGTGGAATAATTAAATAAATATCAATTTGAGCGAAACTTAATTTGAAATAATGGCGCCAAATTTGTTCCATTAATTCACAATTTGATGGGTTCTCTCCCTCGGTGTAAGGGCCAAAACGGGTTAAAGGGCTCCATTATTCTTATTTGAAAAAATTTGACCAAAAATAAACTTCTAAAAAACTCATTGTTCAATAGAATTAAGTTTTCGAGATCTCCATGTTTCTCGCTCCCCAGTTCACCAAATCGGAATCGCTGTGGTTTTGATTTTTTAAAAGTCGAATAACTCCAAAACCACGCAGCCCACGCAACAATCACTAAATACAAAGTTGTAGATTTTTGAATTTCTACCTAAAAGAACTTAATTAGTATGATCGTAACACGAACTAGTAACGAATTATTGATGAATCAAGAAACTACGTTTTTAGGCCAATTACCACGAAATTTAAATTATAGATCTCTTGATTTGGGGCATAAAATATTATATAATTTTTCTTAGTGACTTTTAGTTTCGCTGTAGAACCCAAAAAAACCTTGTTGGGTGTATAAGATGTTGTTTTCGATTTTCAGAACTTGATCTGTGTGAACTTTTAGGTAAGAAGTTAGACTATAATAACAGATGTTTTGTCCAGTCTCGCTCAAATTTTGAGTTGAGAAATTTTATGGAAAGCTTTTATGTACAGGTATAATAATTAGCGAATTTAGGTCAAATATACAGAATAGTTTTTAAAAATTCGTATGCAAATGTGGTATTATGTCATCTTAACACAGTACTCAATGTTATAACTTATAAGAAAAACGGCATGCTAAACTCATAGTACTGGAAACAATAAAAAAATTGTTATTTAATTAGATGTAACATTATATGTTATATTACAAAATTCATAGATCCTGTTTAGCACAGGCGGAGTAATCCCTTCAACACCTTCAACGAAGGATTAGAACTAATTATTAATAGTCCATCGTATGCTCTCGAAAAAACAATAAAATTGATATAAAATAAGTCTAAGATCGGTTAATTATAGCGAAATTAGCGTACGCGAGTTCGATTTGCAATACAATTTCGACCGACGGGGTGGTCCCGCCGAAGGAAGGGTGGTGTTGACGGAGGAGAAAATTTCTCGAAGCTCTAAACGCCTTCTGCCATCCTGTTCATATTATACAATTAACAGAGAAGAGAGCCCACAATTCAGTTCCACGCCCGATTTTTGACTTGATGATGATGATATAGTACTAATTAAAAATCCTCGTTCGAGATTCGGTTTCGAAGCGCGTTCTGTTGTAAGAGAGAAGAAGTAAGTGCAGACGGACGCTCTCTGTTGTCGTAACTCCCACAATTAATATAGTTAACGATTCGAAATACGCGGACGAGGACGGTATAAAGAGAAAGAGGGGAATAGGCCATCTCCACTCTATTCTTCTCTGTTCTTTATGCGAGAGTCATGCCGGACAAGTATTAGGCCCATTGCTTTTAGGCCAAGTGTTTTCAAACGTCGATTTAGAAATAGACGATCATGTTTAAGTGATGTCGGGCAAGTTTTACGTTTATTTGGCTCGTGTGTAATTTAGACATCTAGTTTCGGATGAGATTCGGTTAGGTCGCAATAGTATGCACGAGTGGGGTGTTAGGCCGAAACGACTGGTCCAACGTTTTTAAATTAACACAAAAAAAAGCGCTATTTTTTCTTTATTCAGTCGTTTGGGCATAAACACACACTCGAATAATTCGCCGACGAATACTGTATGCCGAGATCCCTTAGTTATGTTAAAAGCTAGGCCGAGTGGGTTAGAGCCCAAACGACTGACCCCAACGATGGGATGTGTCAAGCCGAGATAGGAGCCGTTCTAGAATAGACGAAGCCGCAGACAGCGTTCTCACTATCACGACCGAAAACTTTGATGCGTAAAGTATAAACACAGAGCGTTCATGTCGTGATGGGGTGCTTGAGTGTTATATTTTAGAGTGTGCGAGAAAACGTTACCTTAGAAAACACGGTCAAATCGCACTTTTTTTCGAGTTTTGGCCTCTAACTCGACAAAAAGATCGGTTCGTTTTTAGCAACTAACTACGAAGTACAAACATGAAAAATTATAGCATCTGGTCTAATAAGCTTCCGCCGTCAAAATCGTTGAGCGTCAGAAGATATCGACATCAAAGTGTAAACGTTTTTGCTTAAATTGCATACCATTTCTAAACGTAGGGAATATCAAACTGTACCTCTAGTATTCGTTCTGTAATTCAATGCCTTTAAAATGATGTATAGTCTCGACTTCGATCGGATAAGTAGTTCTCCCGTACGGCCTCTTTG